>DWJU01000016.1:0-10097 GCA_018249115.1 Lobocla liliana liliana | reverse complement strand
TCCGTCTCAGTCTGAAGCATTTTTACACAAATACAAAACACTGCGTAAAATACTTAGTTGATTACAATACATACAATACATTGATGTACTTGACCTAATATATAACACTGATAAAAATCGCAGTTCATATAAAAACAACGACACAGAAACTGAGTGTTCATTTTGTGCTTCATCTATAATAATATAACATAGTATATAGTAATCGCTTAAATACATTAGAATTACTACCAACTACTCTATATTATATGAAATCTATTATATATCTTTACGGTATAAAAGATTATGTATTCAAATACAATTTTATTTCAATTTAATGCACTGTTTCATACAAATGTTCGGACACGGCTCCGTTTTAGGGGGTATAATTTACTACTTAAAAAAATATGGTATTTAGCTATGGGAGATGTTCGGTTAAGTACGACATGGCTTATATACTACTGATATTAAGACTATAATATGCTTTGGATTCAATTTTAAACAACACAATGGCCAATAAAAAACGTTCGGCAAGCTCAAGTCGCTGGTTGCAAGAACATTTTAGTGATAAATATGTTCAGCAAGCACAAAAGAAAGGGTTACGCTCACGTGCATGGTTTAAACTGGAGGAAATCCAGCAAGGTGATAAAATTTTTAAACCAGGTATGACCGTTGTTGATTTAGGTGCCGCCCCGGGGGGCTGGTCACAATACGTTGTTAGTCAAATAGGTCATAATGGTCGAGTGATTGCATGTGACTTATTACCGATGGACCCAATCGTTGGCGTTGATTTCCTGCAAGGGGATTTTCGTGACGAAGCAGTGCTCGCCGCTTTGCTAGAACGAGTAGGCGACAAAAAAGTACAGGTGGTCATGTCTGACATGGCGCCAAATATGAGTGGGACACCGGCTGTTGATATACCTCGCTCTATGTATCTGGTTGAATTAGCATTGGATATGTGCCGTGCAGTATTGGCACCTGGAGGAAGTTTCATTGTTAAAGTGTTTCAGGGAGAAGGCTTTGACGACTACCTTAGGGATATCCGTTCCCTGTTTACGAAAGTAAAAGTTCGTAAACCTGAATCTTCGCGGGCTCGATCGCGTGAAGTATACATTGTAGCGACAGGACTAAAACTATAGTACCCTGAGCGTTATTTGTTAACACAGTTGTAATATGAGGTTAATCCCTTGAGTGACATGGCGAAAAACCTGATTCTCTGGTTAGTCATCGCAGTTGTTCTGATGTCCTTGTTCCAGAGTTTTGGCCCAAGCGATTCGAATAGTCGCAGAGTTGATTATTCAACGTTTATCAATGAGTTAGCCCAGGATCAGGTACGTGAAGTTCGTATCACAGGTCGTGAATTGAACGTCAGAAAGGCTGATAATAGCCGCTATACAACTTATCTTCCTATGCAGGACGAGAAGTTGTTAGACACCATGCTGAACAAGCATGTAACTGTCGTTGGTGAACCACCAGAAGAACCTAGCTTACTGACATCTATTTTCATTTCCTGGTTCCCAATGCTTCTGTTGATTGGTGTCTGGATTTTCTTTATGCGCCAAATGCAAGGCGGCGGCGGCAAAGGGGCGATGTCATTCGGCAAAAGTAAAGCCCGCATGCTGACAGAAGATCAGATCAAAACAACATTTGCAGACGTTGCTGGGTGTGACGAAGCCAAAGAAGAAGTAGGTGAGATTGTTGAGTTCCTGCGCGAACCGGCTCGCTTCCAAAAACTTGGCGGTAAAATTCCTAAAGGCGTCCTGATGGTAGGCCCTCCAGGTACGGGTAAAACCTTACTTGCGAAAGCTATCGCAGGCGAAGCTAAAGTGCCATTCTTCACCATTTCGGGTTCCGACTTCGTCGAAATGTTTGTGGGTGTGGGTGCTTCGCGTGTTCGTGATATGTTCGAACAAGCGAAAAAAGCAGCGCCTTGTATCATCTTTATCGATGAAATCGATGCCGTGGGTCGCCAACGTGGTGCCGGTTTAGGTGGTGGTCACGATGAACGTGAGCAAACCCTGAACCAGATGCTGGTTGAGATGGACGGTTTCGAAGGCAACGAAGGGATTATTGTTATCGCGGCAACCAACCGTGCAGACGTTCTTGACCCTGCGTTATTACGTCCAGGCCGTTTTGACCGTCAGGTCGTCGTTGGTTTACCAGACGTACGTGGCCGTGAACAAATCCTGAAAGTGCATATGCGTCGTGTGCCTATCGACCCAAGCGTAGACACATTCATTCTTGCTCGTGCAACACCTGGTTTCTCAGGTGCTGAATTAGCAAACTTGGTTAACGAAGCTGCACTGTTTGCTGCTCGCGCAAATATGCGTGTCGTTTCCATGGTTGAATTTGAAAAAGCGCGTGACAAAATTTGGATGGGTGCAGAGCGTCGTTCTCTGATGATGACCGAAGAGCAAAAAGAATCAACGGCTTACCACGAAGGTGGCCACATGATTATCGGTCACTTAATGCCAGAGCATGACCCTGTTCACAAAGTTACCATCGTTCCTCGTGGTCAAGCATTGGGTGTGGCGTTCTTCTTACCAGAAGGTGATGAAGTGAGCCGTAGCCGCTTGAAACTCGAAGGTATGATTGCAACGGCATATGCAGGTCGTATTGCCGAAGAACTGATTTATGGTCGTGAAAAAGTCACTACAGGTGCTTCTTCCGATATTCAGTTTGCAACCAATACAGCACGCAACATGGTGACACAGTGGGGCTTCTCAGACCGCTTAGGCCCAATGCAATACTCGAAAGAAGAAGGTCCTGCATTCTTAGGTCGTTCTTCTGGTAATGGTTCTGGAATTTCTGATGAAACAGCACGCATTGTTGATGAAGAAATCAAGAAAATCTTAGACCACTGTTACCAACTGGCTTACAAAACGCTGGAAGACAATATCGATATTCTGCATGCAACGAAAGATGCATTGCTGAAATATGAAACTATCGATATGCCAATGATTGATGATTTAATGAATCGTCGTCCAGTGCGTGAACCTGCGGGTTGGGATGAGGACAAAAAAGTCAGTAATGTGACGGGTACATTTGGTAAAGGTCCATCAAATGTTGAGAAAACAGCTGAAAAACCTCAATCTGAAGAACCTCAGAACAGCGCTGAAGAGCCAAGCAATAATTCTGATGAATCTAATCCATCGGATAATAACGATAACAAGCCGCAATAAGCTGTCGTTAAAATAAATCATAAAGCCCCAGTTCGCTGGGGTTTTTTTCGTTAAGGAAAAATAAATATGCATATCAAAGCCAGAGGCCGCCTCCTTGACTTATCTACCCCACAAGTGATGGGGATTTTGAATGTCACTCCTGACTCATTTTCAGATGGTGGCACTCATAATCGTTATCATGATGCGTTAGAGCATGTCGCTAAGATGGTGCAAGAAGGCGCGACGATTATTGATATCGGTGGTGAATCAACGCGTCCCGGTGCCGCTGAGGTTTCAGTGAGTGAAGAGCTAGACCGTGTTGTGCCTGTCGTGGAAGCGATTGCTAAGCGGTTTGATGTGTGGATTTCTGTTGATACTTCAAAAGCACAGGTGATGACCGAAGCGGCGAAAGCCGGTATGCATATTATCAATGATATTCGTTCACTCCATGAACCCGACGCGTTAAGCGTGGCAGCACAAACGGGTTTGCCTGTGTGCATTATGCACATGCAAGGCCAGCCAAGAACCATGCAAGAAGCGCCAGATTATGAAAATGTGGTGCGCGAAGTTCAAGCCTATCTTGAAGGCGAAATTACCCGCTGTGTGGCTGCGGGTATTGAGCGGCAGCAAATAATCCTTGATCCAGGCTTTGGATTTGGGAAGAACTTGTCGCATAATTACCAGTTATTGGCAAACTTAGAACAATTTCATAATTTCGGACTACCGCTATTGGCAGGGATGTCACGTAAATCTATGATTGGACAATTATTGAATGTTCCACCGCAAGAACGCCTCGCGGGTAGCCTCTCTTGTGCAGTGATTGCAGCAATGCAAGGCGCTCATATCATTCGCGTCCATGATGTGAAAGAAACCGTACAAGCGATGCAAGTGGTGCAGATGACTCTGTCAGAAAAGGAAAAATAAGCGTATGAGCTCTCGTAAATATTTTGGTACTGATGGTATTCGTGGCAAAGTGGGTGATAGCCCAATTACCCCTGATTTTGTTTTAAAATTAGGTTGGGCGGCTGGTAAAGTGCTGGCTCGCCACGGTTCACGTAAGATTATCATCGGTAAAGATACGCGTATTTCTGGCTATATGTTGGAATCTTCCTTGGAAGCAGGCTTAGCAGCAGCAGGTTTATCGGCCTCTTTTACGGGCCCAATGCCAACCCCTGCGGTGGCTTATTTGACTCGTACCTTCCGCGCTGAAGCGGGTATTGTCATTTCGGCTTCTCATAACCCTTACTACGATAACGGCATCAAATTTTTCTCTATCGATGGCACAAAACTGCCAGATGAAGTGGAAGAAGCAATCGAAGCCGAAATGGAAAAGCCAATTACCTGCGTTGAATCCGCAGAGTTAGGCCGCGCAAACCGTATCGTGGATGCGGCAGGGCGTTATATCGAATTCTGTAAAGGCACATTCCCGAACGAACAAAGCCTCTCTAGCTTGAAAATTGTTATCGACTGCGCCAATGGTGCAACTTACCACATTGCCCCGAACGTATTTCGTGAGTTGGGTGCTGAAGTTATCACGATTGGTTACGATCCTAACGGTATCAACATCAACGAAGAATGTGGTGCAACAGACGTTCGTCAGTTACAACAAAAAGTGTTAGAAGAAAAAGCCCATGTTGGCTTAGCGTTTGATGGTGACGGTGACCGTATCATCATGGTTGACCATCTTGGCGAAAAAGTCGATGGCGACCAAATTCTGTATATTATTGCCCGTGAAGCGCTGCGCCAAGGCCAATTAAAAGGTGGCGTTGTTGGTACGCTGATGAGCAATATGGGGTTAGAAATAGCTCTGAAGCAGCTTGGGATCCCATTTGAACGTGCAAAAGTGGGTGACCGCTATGTACTGGAAAAATTACAGGAAAAAAGCTGGCGTATGGGGGCTGAAAATTCAGGCCACGTAATTTTGCTGGATAAAACGACTACGGGTGATGGGATTGTTGCAGGCTTACAAGTGCTGAGCGCAATGGTTCGTAACCACATGAGCCTTCATGACTTATGTAGCGGCATGAAATTACTGCCACAGGTGCTAGTCAATGTACGCTTTAAAGGTAAGCATGACCCTCTGCAAAGTGATGCGGTGGTTGCAGCTAATGAAGAAGTTGAAAAACAATTGGCAGGTAAAGGCCGCGTATTACTGAGAAAATCAGGGACTGAGCCGTTAATCCGTGTCATGGTTGAAGGCGAAAATGAAGCTGACGTAACGGCGATGGCAAATCGCATTGCTGACGCGGTAAAAGCGGCGGGTTAATTGCCGTTAAGTAAAGCTGGGCAATATTTCGAACATTTGTTGTTTTTTTCTGCAAATAAACAAATGAGCTCAAAATAGACTTGCTTGTCGGCTCAGCTTTGGTTAGTATTCGCACCTGCTCAATCCTGTAAGGGCTTCCCTTTATCGCAGTGAATGAGTGGGTGTGCAGTAATAGAGGTCATAGCAAACGCTATGCACCGCAACTGAATAGGTAACTCAAATGTACGTAGCTCTTTTAATTATCCTCTTGATAGCAGCTATCAGCCTGATTAGTCTGATTATGTTACAGCAAGGTAAAGGTGCTGACATGGGTGCATCATTCGGTGCGGGCGCTTCTGCAACACTGTTTGGTTCATCGGGTTCAGGTAACTTCATGACCCGTATGACTGGGATCTTGGCTGCGGTGTTTTTCATCATCAGTTTAATACTTGGCAATATGACTGCGAATAAGTATGGAACTGCTAGTGGTAGTAAGTGGGAAAACATTAGTGAACCTACTAAAGTCGAGCAACCAACAGACGTTCCGGCAGCACCAGCTACACCAACGAGCGACATTCCTCGTTAAGTGTTAGAGATTCCGAATGAAGGCAGTTATGCCATCATTAAGCAGTAAGCTCAGAAATGAGTGAGAAGTTAAAAATTTGAGGTTATTGATATTACATTGATAACCTCGCCTCAGTGCCGAGGTGGTGAAATTGGTATACACGCTACCTTGAGGTGGTAGTGCCTACAAAACGGGCGTACGGGTTCAAGTCCCGTCCTCGGCACCATTATTTTAGATGGCTTGTGATTTACAGGTTATCTGTGTAGAATATGTCACGTTTTCGAACGCGGGATGGAGCAGCTTGGTAGCTCGTCGGGCTCATAACCCGAAGGTCGTTGGTTCAAATCCAGCTCCCGCAACCATTTCTTATTTACATACCTTGTCATTATCGTAGTCAATAGCAGTTATCCGATGCAGTAATCAGGTTTATTATCAAACCTAGCTCTCAAAATTTCTCATCGATTTCTCTAGACTTTACAGGTATAATAAGAACATGGTGAACCCGTGCACTACAGGGTCCAGTTACAAAAGCCCCGAATTTCGGGGTTTTTTGTTATTTGACAATCGAATTAACTGGGCTATATGCCCTTTTTTTATGTCTGGGGGTGGGCTTGTCCACATTAGAACAGAAATTAACAGAGATGATTTCAGCACCGGTGGAGGCGCTAGGCTTTGAATTCGTTGGCTTAGAGTTTATCCGTGGTCGCACATCGACACTGCGTGTCTTCATCGATAGTGAAGAAGGCATCACTGTTGATGATTGTGCTGATGTCAGCCATCAGGTGAGCGCAGTATTGGACGTCGAAGATCCAATCTCCGTGATTTATAACCTGGAAATATCGTCACCAGGGCTTGAACGTCCTTTATTCACCGTTGCTCACTATGAGCGCTTTATGGGTGAAGAGGTGGCTCTGACTTTACGTATAGCGATGCAGAACCGCCGTAGATGGCAAGGTATTATCAAGTCCGTAGACGGTGAAATGATTACGGTTACTGTAGATGGTAAGGATGAGGTGTTCGCCCTCGGCAACATCCAGAAAGCTAACTTGGTACCCCACTTTTAATAAAGTTCAATGAGGCAACTAGGATGAATAAAGAAATTCTGGCTGTTGTAGAAGCGGTTTCTAACGAAAAATCCCTCCCTCGTGAAAAAATCTTCGAGGCTCTGGAAACTGCATTAGCGACGGCGACCAAAAAGAAATACGAGCAAGAAATTGATGTACGTGTTGAAATTGACCGCAAATCAGGTGATTTCGATACGTTCCGCCGTTGGTTAATTGTGGATGAAGTCACAATGCCAACGCGTGAAATCACATTAGAAGCAGCACAATTTGAAGATCCAGAACTGCAATTAGGCGGTTATGTTGAAGATCAAATTGAGTCTGTTGTGTTTGACCGTATTACGACGCAAACATAAATATTCCTCTTCAAGGCATCGGACAGTGCCTTTCAGAATATAAGGAGTTTATAAAATATTCATGCTCCTCCCTGACTCGTAACAATGCGGATTTGAAGCGCTTCGCGTTTGTGGTCACTAGTGAAAAGTAACGATCTTTACCCTTAGTATGAGTTAGTTTCGTTTACGCAAGTCGAAACTCGATAGTAAATTTTTCCATGCTTATACAGGCAGCGCCGCAGTGGCACGTTTGTGAATTAAAATTTAGCAGTACAAATGATAAGTCAAAACGGACCCAATAAGAATCGAAATCGAATCGACCAAAGCGAAACTAACTCATACTAAGGCCACTTAAGTATTTATCACCTTAACTAAGTTTTGTAAGCACTAAATTCACACTATCGGAACAAGCTGCTCCCCACACAAGATCACTTAGTTTGGCAGATGTTACCACTTTCTCAAAAATTTTATAAATAGTCTCGAAGGCTGACAAGGCTTGAAGATTGTTATTTTACACGTTATATACTCTTATATACTGTTCTTGCCATTTAACACCAGAGTAGTACTCCTGTATTTCAATTTTAAAATATACCTATATTTATGAGAATGATCAACTTCAGATTTCTGTGTTATCTGGTAATCACCAAAAATAATTATTACTTAAATAACTCAACGTTTTTATGCAGCGGAAAACTAAATAGTATATTTTGAAATAAGCAAAAATTATAAAAATAAACTTAAGTCGGAAACGAACGGTTTGAGGTGCAGTCAAAGTCAGCTTCAAGATTTGCTTCATTTTTAAATGGTCTGAATAACGTTTTATTAAGAACTGTTTTAGTTAAGTATACATAGATGAAGGCACTGCATATGATTTAAGAACATTATTAAAAAAATGTAGTACACAAATGTAAAGAGAATAATAAATAATAGTCCGAGAACCCAGAGTATATTAGATTGTTTTATTCGGTTGTTTGTAATGATATGATTGTATTAACTTTGAATAGATGAAAGGTTTAATTGTTTTTTATTGTTTTTATATATTTGAAAGTTTGTTATACTTTTCGTTCTATATATATGCAATATATAGAACAATATATCATATTATATTCCAAGATAATTTTAGTCTACAGAATTTGAAAACAGAAAAGCTTCCAAAGAAAACCTTATAAACAAAAAAACGGTAAAAAATGCGCAGTATTTTCGTTTCGATATTTAAAATCCGTTTCAAAGCTGAAATAACTAAACATTGCGTCATGCGCAAACTGAGCAAACTGCAAATGTTGGCAGTAAATTTGTCATTCTGTCAACCCGACGCGATTTGGTCAAACTAAAATTGCATGATAATTTTGATTAGAACCGACGCGGCCGCGATGACACATGCAAAAATATAGCGTGAATTGTGTGAGTACAAATTGTATGTTGGCTCGCACGCGATGCGTTGTGAATAAACTGCGGAATGAACGGCGAACAGATAATTGAACGTCAACAGTGGTTGTGTTTCCATTATTTCTTGATGATTTCACAAGTTAGTTTAGAGTTAGAGCTGTACTATTTTCTGAAATGTGATTTTAATTTTATGAACGTATCTATTTTAGTAAATGAGCATTTGAAAGTCCACCATCTATCCAATATTATGATAGGCGCATGACATTCCGCGTCATATTTAATTAAAAAAAAAAACACTATTGCAAAGTCTTATAACAACGCAATCGTACAAATTTTCATCCTTTCTGATAATAAATTTGTTCTCAAGTATCAATTAGTATTTACAGTCTCAGAAGCAAAAATTTATAAAGACCTTGTTAGACCTTAATTAAATTTAGAAATACCGAGTAGGTACCTACAACTTTAACAGAGGCTTGCGAGGCTTAAGTGTACTTCAGTGCAACCTGTTTACTTTCGTGCTTCGTCTAACTCTGTTCACGTAACATTTAATGTTTGTGCCTACATAAGCTACTAGCTTTTTACTTTCGACTTTACCTGTGTTAGGATTTGTACTAATACCTACCTAGTATACCTTTGATGTCAAAGAAAAAACAAATGGCACGAAAACAAATGAATCACTAAATTTGAAACGCAAATACACAAGCCTAAATTTGAAATAAATTTGAATTTGGAATTCCTAACCAAACACCAGATATTTGTAATCAAAGTGGCCAGTTCGACACAACGCTAATTTCATATGTAAGGACCTAATAGCATAACTCTATGGTGTAGAAAACATAGCTCGCAGAACTGACTGTACGCTGGTTAGTGGCTGTTTGAGTAAATAAGTTAATATTATAACTGTGGTTTGGATAAGAAAGGCTGCAGAATTGGCCGTAGGCTGGATAGCGGCTGTTTAAATAACTAAGTTAATGGTAGAGGCTTGTGGTTTCGATAGCACAGAATTGACTGTACGCTGGATAGTGGCTGCTTAAGTAAAGAAATTAATAGTATAACTCTGTGGGTTGGATAACAAAGCTCGCAGGATTGGCTGCAGGCTGAGTAGTGGCTGCGTCTAAGTAGTGAAGTAAGTTGCCTGGATAGTGGTTGTGTTTAAGTAATTTAGTAAGTTAATGGTAGAACTTTGTGAACCGGATAACAGTTCGCAGGATGGTTTGCAGGATGGTTTGGTTTGCAGTTGGCTGGACCTTGATATAAGTAGACCAGTGATATAATGGTAGAACTCTTAGTGGCTCGGTTGCATCATAATTAGTACCATTACTATTGCAATTTTTTTGTCCGTTGAATTATTCGAACGCAAAAGTAATC
>DWJU01000015.1:0-10119 GCA_018249115.1 Lobocla liliana liliana | reverse complement strand
ATTGACAAGAAATTTTAAATATTTTATAGAAAATTGGTATTTCAGCCAGCAAAATGGATTTGGAATACGATCAAAAGTTCGAGGAGATGAAGAAGTATATACCGTTTTTGGAAAGCATGATAAAAAGACTGGAGAACACAAATAATGGGGGCGACAACCCCCGTAAAGCACAACTCGACAAAATCCGTTCGCTGAGGGATTTACTTCAGGACAAGAAAAAAAGGTCCCTTATATATTTCTGTATTATTATTTTTTAATTATGTTGTAACACAACGTCTTGAACGTTTTAATGGACGGAATGCAAAATAAGTCTAAAGAGGCGGCAGTCGTCGCGTTGGTTATTGAAGTGGTTGATTAGCTATGCGTGAATTTAAATGATCTTGATGTTATTGCGTTATCAGTCCTGAAAATTCTGTAACCTCTAACAATAATTAAAAATTCGTCTTTTTTAGGATGAAAATGGAGAATTTGCTTAAATGCGAGACGGTTCTGGTTAACTTGTACGCGAAAGTTGAACAGGTATTGCTTTTTATTATTTAGTTGGAATATTAACGCCTAAAATTCATACTCACCCTGCTGAGCTCGGATCTTCTTAAAATTCGAGGCCTGTATTATTAGTTAGGTACATAAATGTGATTTTTTACTATCTACGGTCTATGACTAGGTTTAACGAATTTTATGCTAAAATTATTATATGTTATTCCTATGTATGTTAGCTTATGTTAAAATGTGGTCCCAAATGCTTGAATTGACATATAAATTGCAACGCTCAGGCGCCATTGCTTAGCATTAGCACATTAATAATTTATCACTACATTAACCACGTAATTATTTCTTAATACTATTATTTATATTTTTAGCGGGACGCCTCGATGGATGTTAAGAAAGGTTCTACTGAACAAATCAAAAATGAAAGGAGTGATTTAAGTGTCGTAAGAAACAAATTAAAATCAGTTACTTCAAAACTTCACGGTGAAATCCCTGAAACGTTGCCTGAAATAGCAAGAGCGACTAACACAGAAGTGGATTGTACACCTGGTAGCAAGGAGCCTGCACTGTTTCAAAGAAGGCCAAACAAAGCATCACTTTCGCCACCTCACGAATCAACAAGCAAGTCCAATGATGATAATTTATCTATAAGCAAACGCCATTATACACGAGTATTGCTGTCTCCAGAACCAAAAAAGAAGGAATGGAGTGGAAAAGCAGACAGCAATAATGATAAGCCACTTTTTAGTCGACGGTCACCTAGGAGATCACCACGAAGATATTCATCACCATCATATAAAAAAGAAAGAAAAAAGTCTTCTAAACGCCGATCTAAATCTGGCCAACAATCTAAAGATTTAAATATTACGTTGAAAGTACCAGAAGAAAGCTTAAGTTCTTTAAACACCAAAGATATATTATCTAGGATTATTAATTGTAGTGACAGTGATGTTGATATTGATACGTTACGTGGATTAAGATCACAAATTCTCGGCGAATTAAAACAGACCGGAGCTAAAGATGATATATCGGATTTGATTCTTAAATCTTACAAAAATAAAGATAAATGCTCAAAATCAAAAACTTCAAAGAAAAACGTAGAAATAGAAGAAGGTGAAATATCCGACAGTGAAAGTGAAGCTATAGAAAACATCTATGGTAGCCTTGTTGTAATGAATCAAGATGAAGGATGTGCTAATAGCAGCAAACAATCTACTGATAATCAACAACCACGAAAAATACAAATCTGTTTAGTTATAAATTCGGATAAAGAAAAGCACGATAAAGCTAATGAGCAAAACCCAAATGACACCTTCGATATTACAGAGTTTGAACCTTTTACGGATGAAAAGTCTATAAATGAGAGTAAAGATCTTTCAGATAAATCATTAAATAAAAGTACGACAGAAAAAACTAAAGAAAAAGGAGATAAATCTAGACAAGGAAGTAAAAATAAAAGTCCGTTGAAAATTGAAGGAAAACAAGAAAAATCCAAAATACCCGATCCAATTAAAACAAAATTTGAAATTGAAAAGAGCACAAACGAAAGGGTGCATGATACGACCCATGAAAAAACTTTTAAACCAAATTTTTACCAACCGTTGACAGAAGAAAAGATTAAGCCTGAAGAGTTAACTACTAAAGATAACTCATGTAAATCGAATGAAAGTGATTTTGAAAGCGATAATGTTACAAAGCTAATAGAAATTGCAAAAAATATTCGAGCCACTGAATCGAATACTCAAAAAAAGGTAAAAAAAGATGTAGTATCGGAAATAGACATCTTACAAGCCTTGAAGAAAGAAATTTTGGGTGAAACAGTATCAGTACAAATCTCTGATGCAGTAACTCCACCTATGCATCAACCGAAAGTAACCAAAGTATCTAGTGCTCAAGAAATAGTTTCCAAGAAACGTATTTCTATAGAAAATTATAAACAAAAGTCTACTCCACCTGTAAAACAACCGTTATTTACGTCAGAGAATTATCGAAAAACACCGAAGGATGAAAACACTAAGAAGCAAAGTCTGAAACTAACTGAAAAAGAATGTGAAAGATTTAACGTCCCAGCTACATTATCACAAGGTGATAGCTCTGACGATGAAGATAAATCGGAAATTTGTATGGATGACATTTACAGCAATTTAGCTCCAAAGTCACCCGATCACGAAGACTTCGCTGATACAGGTATAAAACCACCTGTTATTATTCCAAGTGACCCTGTGAAGAATGTGTCAGTGAGCTCAAAAGTAGATATTGATATGAGGACTGTAATGTCCGTAGGATCTCCTGTTCCTTTCGGGGGGAGGAATAGTATGACGTCTCCATTAGTAGTAACTAGCGAAAGTATAATTGAACAACTAAGGAGTGAAAATGGCAATAAAAATGAAAGTATTATAAAATCTATTACAGATAGATCAAGGATGGAATCTACTCAACCTGTGGCAAACGATAACTCTAGTTCTTACTTGACGAACTTTGACTTGCTACCAAGAGCCGGGGTAAATTACCCAATTGTAATTCCTGAGAAGTCACCGAATATAGCTTCAAGTATACCTCCACTAATGTCACTAAAAATAGGCTCAAATGTGAATCCAAATAGAAGTCCTAATATGACATCCAGTATAAATCCAATTATGACGCCAATGTTGAATTCCAGTTTACCTCTTCAATTGAATGTAAGCATGGCGTCAAGTTTGTCTCCAATTTTGAATACAATTCTGACGCCAAATATGAATCCCAGTATGACACCAAATAGGAATCCTGTGATGGTTCCAGGTATGAATCCAATGATGACCCCAAATCCGATGATGACTCCAATCATGACACCAAATGCCAGATCTTACGAAATGACTCCATGCCAGAATTTCGACAATGACGATTATACCAGCCAAAAACATGTTTACGCTCCAATGTTTCCAACGTTTGAACCACATGAATATTCGGAAAAAAAATCCCTTAATATGCCGCGATGGGAAACCAAAGAAAATACAAAATGGGAAGATCGAATCCATCGAAACTCTTCTGTACAACAAGACTTGGATTATCAAAGACATAGAAATGATAGATATAAAAGGGGCATGGACAGCCCACAGATCCGAATGGATTGCCCCTCAACGCCGAATCCGTCGTTTGGTAGAATGGAAACTCCCATGACACCAGTACATCCTTTCAGTAGATCAGATGGTCCAATGACACCTAGTCACCCATTCGGTCGGTCTGATTCAATTATGACACCAACTAGCGTATTTGGAAGAGACGACTATCATAACCACAAATACAATAAATCGCAAGATCCAAGATTCAATCGAAGTTCCAACTATGATAAATTTCAGAATCGTAACGAGGAGAGAAACCGCGCTTACTTCAAAGATAACCGTAATATGTCTAGTAATAACAATAAATACAGAAGATGTCAAGACAATTCTTATGAGCGAGGTAGTCGTATGCCACGCCGAGAATCTAGTGTAGGGCGTTCTTTATCCAGGGATTGCGATAATGAAGTAAGTGATCATGGTGATTATTACAACAGAGATTATCGATACCGAAATGAAAAATATAAGGGACTGGATGACGTTAAAAGCCAGAGACATTATCGTGCAAGAAGTATAGGGCGAATGAATCCATCTGAAGGTAGTTTTTCACCACACGGAGAAAGTTCAGTTCAGTCAAGAACTATCAGAGAGGGTTCAATAGAAAAACCCATATCTGTAAAATCGCATAGTGGTCGCTCGTTCAACATTGATACAAGCTTTAATAGGACATTTCAAGAAGCTATATCACCATCGCGTAACATGGCATTTGATGCGCGAAGGCAACGTGCCTCAAGCGTTGGTCGTTGTTTACGTGATTGTTCGCATGACGATTTAGAGCAAAATACCACGAATAATATTAAATTAAAGCCTGATATTAAAGATCATACTAAGTCCATGAATTTCAGACGCGCATGTAGTGTTGGGAGGGATCTTAAAGATTGTAATGCAGGTAGAAATTTGACAGATATAAAAGCAGACTTACGTTCTTGTAAATTTGATAATTACGATACGAAATCTCGAAATAGAGACGGTGAGAGTAAAATTACTGCTGTTTTTAGTACAAAATCAAATGAATCACTGAGTAATCAAAATTCGCGTAGCAGATCACGAGACGCTGTAAAACTAACTAAAAATGATGATAGTTGTAAGTATTCTCCCAATAGAAATTTCCGGGACCCCAGAGTACGACGTGAAATAAATATCCAAACTAGAGATAACGAAAAATATAAAGATAAAGATAGAAATCAAGGCAGTCCATGTTATAAAAATTATGGTATAGTTTATTCAAATGATAATATCGCTAAAGGTACGATTTTAGCATCTGCCGCTGGTGTTAAAAACTTTAAAATACCCAAAATAAAGCGTCCTGTTGAAGAAAATGAAGTCAAAAATGATAATAAAGTTAATGAAGTAACTAAAAAAGAAGTAGCTGGTAAAAATGAAAGAAAAGTGGATAATCCGTGTACTGCCCAAGTAAAAAAAAATGAAAATAAAGAAGCTGGATCAGAGAGTCCCGCAGACAAACGTCGTTACAAGGAAAAAAATAAAGAACCTATCATCTCGATAGCAGAGAACCCCAAATCTAAGCCGGATTGCACATCGTCTAGCAAAAAAGAAGAAAATACGCTAGAGCAGTTAACTGAGTTGATTTCGTCGGACTCGGACTCTGTAAGTTCGTTTACTGAGAAAAGTGAAAGGCGGATTACAAGATCTATTAAAAGAGGTCAAGCTAAGTCAAACATTGCTAAAGAGTTAAACCTAAAAAGATCAAAGAGGATAAAAAAACCTGTCATATACGATTCTGATTCTGATTCACAAGTAATTGAAAATACTAATGAAAATGTTGAGAAAATTAATGAAGAAAATAAAGAAAGTAACGTTATAATAGAAGAGAAACAGGTAAAAACAGTAAAAGATCATAATGAAGAAAATGTTGATAAAAGCTTGGTTGAAAAAGTAAATGAGACTACAAACTTATTAGAACCAGTTATACTTAACAATGAAGACAATAAAATTATTGACGAAAAAAAGGCGGCGACGATAAGAAATGAGTTGTGTGAAGAACGAAATGATGCATTAGACATTACTTTCGGTGTAGATGATGAATTGTTTTCCGATAATAACGCATCAGGGTCTGTGCTTGATAATATTAAAGCGTTAATTGCTGATTTGGATCATGATATAGAAGCGCCGAAAATAAATGATTTCAACGATAAATTCATAAATAATATAATTTCCTGTAATAATTCTCCTATTCCACTTGAAGAAAACGAGACTGATTTTGTTTCTGACATGTTGATAAATCAAAAACTAGATTTTGATGATGACTATACTGGAAAAAATGAAAATGATAGCCAAAATGTGGAGCAACGACAAGAAAAAAATGATGCTATGGAACTGTCTAAAGTAGAAAATGTCGAAAATAATATCAGTGATACAACTGAGTTAGGGAATAAGTTACAAATTCTTAATAACACTGAGGAAAAAAAAGAATCAGTCATGGTCGTGATCGAAAATCGTGTAAAAGCTGACGTGGAAGCAAAATCTGATGAAAATACTCATGAGTTCGGTGATAATTCAAATAATATTAACAATGATGCTATTGTTTCTACGACGGCAATTGAAGGAAAAACAGACGAGGCTCCAAAAGATACGCAAATTGCTTCAAGTGCTCATCCAACAGGCGATATTTCCTTCATACCTGACAGTACCTTTAATTCAAATGAAGCAAATAATGAGAGTAATACAGATAACAAAGATTCTCAAGAGAGTATCCCAGACAGCACAAATGAATCGACACCTGAAATGAACAGCGATATAACTTCAACTCATAATTCTACCTATAATTTGCCTACGGAATTCTCTGATGCAAAGTCATCCTGTGCCGACAATTTACCTCGCATTGATTCTATCGGCAAATTACTGTCCATCTTAGAAGACAAAAATAAAATCAAGGAATTGCTTACACTACTTGGTAAGGATTCAGGTGAAAATGAAAAAATTAAGAAAAAATTGGAAAAGCTCAGTGAAATAGTTTCAGATGATGAAGAAAGCACAAATGTAGATTCCAAAGATACCTCCCTACAATCAAGAGATAAAAATGAATCTGTTGATTATGTACGTGGTACAAAAATGGAAGAAGAAAAGTCTTCCTCTGAAAGCCAGGTGCAAGTTGACGTTGGGCAACAAATACTTGACATTGATAATAATGTGAAAAATAAAGAACGTAATCTAGAGGATAAAGAAAAAAGTAAAAATATTCAAGGAAAAACAAGTGCTGAAAATGAAAATAATTTGAAAAGTACTAATAATGAGTTAGTATAATCTGATAGTGTTAAAGATATTGACCAGAATATGAAAGAAAGTGCAATAATTCAAAATATTACCAATGTGGGCGGAGATGTAAGCCCAGATATTTCTAAGCAACTATCGAAAAAACAAAAAAATAACGGAATTGAAGAATCAACTACAGCACAAACTGAGGCAAAGACTGTCAAGAAATCCAAATATACGAAAAAAGGAAAGTTTGCTAAAAATACAGCTCAAAATAAACGTGTCACACGTTCGAATGGTGGAACATCGCCGCCTATTGTTTCATCTGCCCCTAAAAAACCGTCAAGGGAATTATTAAAATTACAAGAAGACATTCGAGAAGTGTACAATGAGGACGTGCTTAATGCGACTGGCATTAGAATGTGTCGCCTAGCAAAAATGGTTGACGAAACAAATTCACACACAAGCGAAACGGAGCCCATCGTGGTCTTAGAAAAAATCAAAAGTAAAAGTTTACCTGTTGAAACCTTAAGTACAGTAGAAAAAACAAATAAAAAGAAAAATGCCAAAGTTAAAGCTTCTCACAGTGAGGGATCCTTAGAATCTGAAAGTAAAGAAAAAAATAAAAACAAACCAGGACCTAAATCTAAAACTAAAAAACATTATGATGATCCATACAACTTTGAAACTGATTCAGTTGCAGAATCAAGTTATACAGTTGACAGTAAAGATCAAAATTCAGATTCGGATAGTTATTCAGGAGAATCAGTAAAAAGTTTCGAAAGTACGGAATTGCTAGTTGATTTGAAAAAGAAAGTAAAACGTAAAAGACCTGGTTGGAAGGTAGGAGTTATAAGAAAAAAGAATGGTAGAAAAAAGAGATCAGAGGTGAAGCATAATGACACGATTTTGCCTGATAAACCTACTGAGCTATGCGAAACGAATAAAAAAGAAAAGGAAATCTCAAACAAACTACCGGATCTCAACTGTTTCACAGACAAATCATATTGTTTTGATAAAAATGTTAAAAAATTTTCGTGTCGCCTTTGCGGATACAGCGGGGAAGACATAGTTCCTCATTACAAAAAGCAACACCCTCATTCTGAAATACCTTTATCCCGACTGAATCCAGTAACGGCTAAGGAGGCTATAGAACAATGTGAAGATATGAATCTACAAGCAGTTTGTAAAATACGAACTAAAAAGTACGTCTGCCGATTTTGCTTCAAAGAATTCATTAATAACAATAGTAATACGGCTTTGGAAACATTCTTTTGGCACGTTGTTAGTGGGCACACAGGTGAGTACAAACAACTATGTTCGGAGTGCATAAATGTAACGAGGTGTCCCTTTAATTTAGACATACCACCACCCCCTAAAAATCTAAAGGGCCAACTTATTGGTTACATATGTGGAAGATGTAATTTCACCCAAGTATCTCTTGAGAATCTTAAAACACACGTAATTGTTCGTCACGACGATGAACAAACGGAAGTATATTCAATAAATTTAGCTGATATATCGAGGAAAATGTTACAATCTCTCATAACCAAAACAAGAAATGAAACTCCAATTGAAGCACCTAGAATATTACGCAGTTCTCGTTCGAATCAAAGTGTGACAGAACAGAGCGATGATCGCAGTGATATTACTGAAAGTACCGATCGTGGTACGTTCGAGACGCCTCGTAATAGCATCGTTCAAGATATAAATATGTCACCCGACGAGGATTCAAAGAATAAAATTCAACCAAAATTCACTTTCGAGAATGAATATATGAGTGATACGTCGAGTTACTCCAAAAATGATGAAATTATCAAAGCTGGTATTAAATTGGAGCGAGATGATGATCAAAACCAGGACTCACAATTCGATAGTTCCGTAAAAAATCCCCCAGAAGTACTTACTGAGAATGTAGAATCAATAATTAATCAAATTAAAACAACGCCATATAGCGATGTGCTCGACTATCCTCACTTTAAAATAAAATTAAGTGGTACTGGAACCAAAGAATATATATGTTGTATTAACGGGAATGAAAACCATTACAAGACAACATTGCTCATATCGCTAAAGAAACACGTGCAAATGAAGCATTCTGAAAATTGGGATGGGTATTGCTTTGTGTGCAAAGTTATAGTGACGAGTCAAGGAATGCATAAGTTTAAAGATTGTTTGCAGCACTTTCTAGACAAACATATGGACAATTTTCCTATACTGGACGAGGTCCAAGAGCCAGTCAGTGGGCAGAGTTTAGCTCTGAAAATAATAACCGACACAGCTGTTAAGGATACACCTGTGCCTAAACCATATATTAACTTGCGTCCAATTTCTGAACTAATTTCTTCATCAGACGACAGTCAAAGTCATGAAGGTAACCCATCGATGCCAAAAATACAAAATGTTGTGAGCCTCAGTGCGTCAACTGATCATGTTAGCAGTGAACCAGAAAAACATGAAAAAGTGTGTAAATATGAGGAACCACAAGCAGAGATTATGTTGAAGAAACATCGCATTGTATTAGAAACGATGTTGAGCCCTGAAAAGTTGATCCAAGTTTTCAAATGTGCTGGTCGTTTTTGTTCGTATACGACAGATAGCTTAGAGGAAGCTTTGGTTCACGCTTCGACTCATGAAAAGATTGGCGGTGAGAACTCTATGAAGTGTGCCTATTGTGACTTTGATTCTATGGGAAATGCTATTGACTTAGTGACTCATGTATTCAAATCGTACAGTCATTGTGCTTATGCGTGCAGCAAATGTTTTTACCGAGCCTCAGTGAGTCAATTGGTCTATCCACATATTAAGAGAGTGCATGGACAGTTCGATGCAGACGCAGTACCAGTGCTGAGTTCGACGGTTATTGCTAAAGACAATTCGGTGGACGATGGTCCGCAATGTTTCCAGCCAGAGCGGAACATTAACCTCCGCCAATGACTCCTTCTTCTGATGCCTCGGGAGCAGGGGTCTTGAAAGTGCCAAAGGTGTCGGAGGAGGAGCTGGGTGCGGTCTTCCTAAGGCTCCGCGGTAAGGACAAGGCCCCGGGTCCAGATGGAATTCCTTGTTGCGCCTGGATGCTCACTTTGGGTGAGTTACGGAACCAGTTCCGCAGGCTATTAGATGCCTGTCTGGAGTCGGCGCTGGTCCCTAGACAGTAGAAGACGGGCAAAGAAGGAAAGTTGCCCCGCCGAGCGTCCTTCATCGTACAGACCGTTGGTGATGCTTGATGAGGCGGATAAACTTTTTAAGCGCGTTATTGCTGTTCGCCTCATTAGGCATCTGAGAGAGGTAGGCCCGAACCTATCCGGCAATCAATTTGGTT
>DWJU01000014.1:0-10185 GCA_018249115.1 Lobocla liliana liliana | reverse complement strand
TTGCAACGCTCTACCAGGGCATCACATGTTGCTTACTTTTGTAATATGTGTTATGTGCAATAAAGAAATAAATAAATTTGAGGGATTATCAATGAAATCTTAAATTTATGTTTAAAAGCTTTCGTCCAACTGCTGTTGCTTCTGCTTTCGTCCATTATATTATATAATAAAATCCCTTGCAAGATTTCATGCTTCTCGACCTATCGGATTAGATTGTGCATTAACTGTCAGTTAGTCTGTGTTACTTTTATTAAGTAGATAGTTAGAAAATATAGTATTTATTGTACGATGTTGGGCGTTTCTTGACACTGGAGACTTGCTTTAAAATTTACACAACTGAGCAAAGATCTGTTAATGCTATCTAAGGGAAATTTTGTCCTTTTAAGAACAAGTGTGTTTTGGTTCAAATTAGAAATGTACCAGGACTGTATGACACAGAAGTCTCATGAGTAAATATGGTGAAAACGGAGCGTATTTAGACACTGACTCAAACACTGTCCAAATGTCCAAGCAAATATCTGAGTCCTAAAATAGAATTCGGACTTTTTGTAATAGAAGTGGCTAACGAGCATGCAGTCCACCTAATGGTAAGTGGTCTGCGGCCCATGGACATCTGATCAACCCCAGGTAAGATTGGCTGTACCTTAGGTCGACCACAGATGCGTTGCTACCCCTGAGGACTAGGTTAGAGTGCCTCGTATAAGTCTCTCCCTTAGCACTTTCTTCAAACCGGAACACAGCAGCGCTTAACACTTTTGTTATTAGGTAGAGATAGCGGTAGAGCCTCCGGAGTTGAACCACAAAGGGTTCTACCATCTTTAAGAAAAAAAATAACAAACTTAAAAGTCAAACACCGAATAAGCCATAAATTTATTGTTTGTCAAAACATCTGAATATTAACAACAAGCCAGAAAACTAAGATCAATCAGTCATAACATTATGATAAGTACAAATAGCAAGTACCTAAACCAATTTAATCATAATCTTATAAAAGAAGAAAAGAATTGCCTTGCAAGAACAACATATAATCTTAAGAAAAAAATTGCACAAACACAACGAACACAATAGCAGAAAATATATGATTATAAACTAATATCATTGCGGAATTTATACATTTTATGTAATGACGGTATGTAATGTAATGCTATTTCAAATGTAACGGTATGTAATGTAATTTAATAGTAAATTACGGCTAATCAAATTTTAATCCCATAAAATCTCTATGCGATCGAACTCAATCCTCTCCAAAGGTACCAGGGCATCAAAACGTAGCAGTAGTCCCAAATGTAAATAAGCTGAATAACCGAGCGCTAAAGACTCGCTCGAAGAGATAATCGGTCCAGCCCCAAACAGACGGTAAGCAATTTAGTCTGGATTAAATCTCGATTCCCTTGCAGTGCTCACCCCAAAGTGAATAATGCAGTCGGTTTATTTGTACTGTAAAGTTTGAGTTCGTGGGTCTAATCGAATAAAGTCTATTGAGGGATGTCGGGGACAATTTGGCGGGCTCTGTTCTGTTTGAACGTTATGTTTAAATAGACTATGAGTACATGAAGTGACAATTATACCGCTGTCTTGGTTATAAGCTTGTGTACGTAATGAAGAGAATTGTTTAGTATGAAGTCATTGGTATGAACTTTGGCTTTATATGCTGGAATTTGGGTTTCAAATGAAGACACGATGATTTTCAAAGTCAAGTAATCCATAAGGTTCTCAAAGTTGTGTGTAGTCAACCAACACAGTTTAAAGTCGTTGTGGCCGAGTGGTATGAATTTCGGCCTCGTATGAAATTTGGATTCGAATTGAAGACATGTTTGATTTTCAAAGTCAAGTTACTCATAAGATTCTCAAAGTTGTGTGTAGTCAACCAACACATATTGGGCCAGCATAGTGAATTATGGCTTAAACTTTCTGACTCCTAGGAGATTCATGCACAAAAGTTGGTCATTAATGTGTTCATTCAACGACTCACTTCATTTCTCTGGAAAATACCTCCGGAAAACTTAACAACCAAGGTTAAGTGTTTGGAGGTAGAAGGTTAAGTACACCCAGCTAGTTTAGTGTTTACAGAAACGAAACAAAAACTTACATGTAATCAGTTCCATCAAAACATAACCTTTCAAGAATGTTTGCGTCGGGCGATAACATACTGACTAAGTTGTGTTGCTACAGAGCTATCCGAACGGCGCACGACAATTCGCGAACAGGGCCGCCAGCGTCCACCAAAGCGTTGCCGCGAGAAACGAAGTTAGGCGAGCGTGCACGACAACTTCCGAAATCAGTTTCGGTTTCGGCAAAAGTTTCGGCCAATTTTGGCCGAAACTTGGCCGAAACCAAAACTAAACTTTCGGTCGGACACTAATATTTATATAATATGACGTGATGACTTTTGATTAACGAGTGACTTATTTTGTATATAATGCCCGAAACGTCAATATTTAAATTTTGAATTATTATTCTACAGTATTTCGGCCAGTCGAAATACGAATAACGAGTAATATGTTATTTAAAAAAATAATCTGCTATTTTTTTACTTATTTATTGGATATTGAAGTTGCAACATCATAGTACCTTGCACAAATATTCAAAATTAGCATCGTTATTAAAAATCCACAGTAAATTAATATGACGAAACAAGTTTGTAGTTTTGTTTGAAATATCTGACAAATGCGTTTTTTACATAGAATCATTGAACATATGTACCTATTAAATGCGACTTATTTGTTCGATTGGTGACGAGCGAACAAATAATTTAGCAAACAACTTTGATTGTTTACTTACCCTTTAACAAAACGTCGAACAATTAGTAAGAGCTTTTACAAAGCCCGTCCAGTTATTACTACATTTATATCCGGCTCGTGCAATTTGCTTCACGGTGCCCTAGTTTTCATTTGATTTTAATAATAAAACGATTTAATTTCAAATCGATATCCCAACTGTCTCGGTGACACTTACTTATTGAACAATTACTTCATGATTTATGATATACACTTAGAACAATTAGAAGTACGTAGCTTGGATTCAATTCGGCATCTACAGATTTTGAAATTACCACTAAACTATGACCATTTAGCATTTATATTTGTTTTAATTTTATTTTAAAGCTGGTAGAGTCCTTCGTGATTCGACTCGCACACCGCCACAATTATTTCTGCCTTATAACGGCTGTGTTAACTTGACATTG
Source organism: Lobocla liliana liliana (assembly GCA_018249115.1). Lineage (NCBI taxonomy): Eukaryota > Metazoa > Arthropoda > Insecta > Lepidoptera > Hesperiidae > Lobocla > Lobocla liliana. Next base: position 7,001 of record DWJU01000014.1, on the reverse strand, counting down.
ACTTGACATTGACATTGACAGGCATTGACACTTATCGAGCATTCCAACTTCCTCAGGAGTAGCAAGCAGGCAGCATCTGTGGCCAACCTTAGGTAGGACTCCAATCCTATTACACATGTCCATGGGCAGCAGAGACCACTTACAATCTGGTGGACTACATGATCGTTTGCTACTTCTATATTATAGTAAAATAAATATGCGTTGTTTTGGGTCGCTAGGTAGAAATATACGCGACAGAATACGCCTTAATATACTCCACGTTTGACGCACATCCAATCTATCGATGAAACAACGCAGCACGCGTGTTTCTATTACGCACACCTTAAAATTTGAAAGTAAATACATTAATATACATACAATGTGATCTGATACGTCTCAATCGTGTAGTGGAAGCTGTGACATAATTTTTTTGCTGTCATACACGTCCGCATTCCTCGGCCAGCCTCGATACTCGGTAAAATATGAGAGTAAACGTCCACGGTATTGATACAACTATACAATTGATGGTTATAAATAAATCGTTAGCAATAACAGATAAAGGGAATGAAGCATAAAATACAGTTAAAGATAAAACGTCAATCTGTGAAAGTTTTGGTTACAGCAGGTAAGTGTCACTGCAATTTCTTTCTTTTACTTGCACCTACGCGGCAAATGGGTCAGTACAGAAGGACTGGAATGCATATATAAAACTTTTTACTAGCTGTTCATGTTCAGTTTAATGATTGAAATCAAGGAGACTGTACAACTTTAATTCAAGGATAGAATCGCTGGATTAAAATGCTTGATGCAGCAAATGGAATAACAAACACAAGCTTTTAAGGAGCCTACCATTATTGATTGATTATTGATTATGTGACAACCAATCACTAAGGGATGTAACACACAAAGTGTTTTGTCGGATGGCCCGGCTTACTTCTCGTCCATTTCTTGCGAACAAATTAACGGATATATTCGACAGACAATAATAACCGGTTCCTTTGCGCACACATATTTATTATACATATTTCCTCGTTCGCACTTTGATATCAAATGTTCATAGTAAAATTTACATTATTTTGAGTTGACCTGTTTCTACGTTTGCATTAAATAAACATCACATTGCTAATTCACTTTATTTTTTATTAAAGCATACTTGACTTTTAATTCACAGAACTTTACAGGACGTAAAACATAAATAATAATAGCAGAATACGGAGTATAAGTCATATTCAATTATCGTCAAAACAAAACAAAAGCTTGTTGCTGAATGGAACGCGGTCGGTTTTTCTCACGAAGGCGAAGTAAAGACAAATTAAAATGATGATCTCCTCTAAAGAACTATTATCGTTTTTAAGCTGTACGTAATTTCAAAATTATGCAGGTTAATTTAAAACCGGGTGCTGAGTGTAATGTTCCGGGTTTGAGAAGGTCGGTAGAGGCACCCGTTGACCATTAAAAGCGGTAGTCGCATGTAAAAAGTCGTCGTATTGATATATTTCTTATTTTTGGTTTTGTGTTTCGTTTGTGATACAATCAAATTGGATTTGGTATTCAAAAGCTTCGCAGTTGTAACGGGCCGATCGTTGGCGCCGTCGCCAGCACCGCATAATGTAAAGCCGTTTACTCACGGTGCCTCTCGTAAATGAAGTGCATCTCTAATCAAATTGAGAACCGCATTAATTATTTGGCAATAACGTTTCCAAGTCGTGTCATCAACTCGAACGATTTGAGCACGTCTCGTGCGTTATTGGTGTGCCAAATAAGATTGTGTACGTCTCTACCATAAAAAGTGTTGTCAGTGATCGAAAACAATGCGCCATGTAATCCGACGATAAGCCTAAACACGTTTGCGGATCGATTACGGATGCAACGTGCGCAACCTTGGTTACATTCACATTACGGTGCGTGTGGTGAGTATACATCTAAGAATAAGTTTATCGCGCACAACATCACGCTATATTATCGTTAATTCCTCGTGACAATTAATCCGCTGGTTGCATCTGGTTCGAACTGAATAAATCTGATGTAAAACGGTTGATCAGGACAAAGTCGGTTTCTTGGACGAGTCATTGATCCCGCACAAGCAGTTGTTATTTCGAGCAAATGCGAGATGAGAGCGAATTTTATGCTATGCTAGATCTACACGAGACCAGTCATCGCTGAAGCCGGCGACAATCATCGTCATTATAATTGTGCAGTCTATCTTATCTAACTAGAAAAAATAGCTATTTGTATCTACATATATCTATGTCTATAGCTAATTTTGTTTTTTAAGCTATCAATAGGAAAACCATTGGTTAGAAACATTGTAATCCCAAATACACGTATTGAGTAAGCGACTAGCGTTTTACCAAATCAGCGTTGACGGGTACTACGTAATGCAAGTTAATGTTTTATATATCTAATATTTACTATATTACTTTTCAAATATCTTATAAAAATAGCTGGTTTAGTCCATATCATTATGCCACACATTTGGTTAAGATCTTACAGTAAATGATCGGCCGGTTTTGTGGATCGAGAATACGTTAAAAATGCGTAGTATGCGCACGTGCGAAGCTGTTCATAGGATATTGCTGTATTTTGGTAAGTACATGCACGGTGATCCAAAGTCAAAAAGATATACGATGCGCCTAATTATAAGCATAGCAATAAAAAAAATGTGCCTGCATATAAACAATGGAAAAAAAAACTCTATTCATCAAAATGAACTGAAACAATAACAGCACCTGCAAGTACAGCTGTTGATGATGAATCAATTTGAGGCGCAAACAGTGTTGTGTGGACAAATGGGCAGGCCCGTGGTGTCATCAATTCGTGGAATCATTTGCCCATTTAATAGTTTATTAGGGTTGTCGGATCAATATGCTCATACCCTACCCATGTCCACAATCTACAAAATGATGCATTATAAGAACATTCGATACGCACCTTGCACGTCTTAAAATATTTTTATACAAACTACTCTCAGGTATTAATTTCATAAACTTACTTCTAGGAATCTTTCGTCTTTCTGTCTTCCGTATTTTGAGAGGACATATTTAGAGTTTTAAGAATCAAACAAATTATTTCTTGGGTTCAGTTAATTGCTATAAAATGAACGTAAAACATATAATTTTAAAATTAAGATATTTTTCTTTTAGTATTCGATATAACGAGACATCGACTTTCCAAACAACAGCTTACGTATGGCCTGGCATCAAAGTAGGCGTGCGTGCTTCGAATATGATTATTAAAATCCAGGTGGGATGGAAAATAGTAATTCTGGAAACCATGTGTTTCATTGGAAAAGACATATAACGACATATAAAATAGTAGTCCCGTTTAGATTAACAAAAAATATGTTTGTTGCCGTAATAAATAAATTGTAAATTACTCATTCGCACCTCTGATTTTTCGAAACATTTTTCTAAACATCGTGAGCAAACCAACATACCTGAGAGTTCTATAAAAAAAGTCCTCAAAGATATGTGAAGTCTGCCAATCCGCACTTGGCCAGCGTGGTGGACTATGGCGTACGCCCTTCTCACTCTGAGAAGGTACCCGTGCCCAGCAGTGGAACAGGAATGGGTTGATAATGATGACGACAATGATGAAATTCCACATCGTCGTTACACAATATTAGCAATATTAATCTGGCCAATACTAATAATATAAATACTCAAACTAAAAGTGTTCGGAAAATAACTAAAAAATAGCGCTCTTCAAGACATAATGTTAAAACGGGCCCCAGAGCCTGACATCATGGTCGGAATTTTCAAAACACAATAGCTTGATACGTTTCTTAACGGGATGTACACTTGCGAAAGAATGCCATTTCAGACGAACTGATTAATTTAAGGCTTCTCTGCTTAGGAAGCTGTTGCTATGTTGAGGGCGTTGAGGCCGATGCCACGAGGTGCAAAAAAGTCGACCAAGTGCGTGAAAATACGAAAAGGGTTCCGTACAGACAGAATAAAGAAATGAAATTGAAAAATAATTATTTCTGTGGTTGCGTTATACACTAAATAACGTGTAACAAAAAATATCCCATATTGCAAAAACTTGTTTTGTGTAATTATAATCTTAATTAAAGGTTAGGAATATCCCCAAGTTAAAAATGGTAACTCTTACTTAATAAAGAAGGTTACATCCTATCAATTAATGGCTTATTAAATAAATCTGGACTATAGGTATGGGTTACCTATAGTGCCAATTATTCTCAGGTAAAATGGCTGTGATATACGGACAGAGGGAGAGGGCGCAATTATGAGGGTTCCATTTACGGCCAATTGGCTACGTAACCCTAAAACGGTCATTATAAATTACATTTTATACAGCTCACGTGAGCCCGCCGGCCGCACGCCCATACATATAAAGAAATTTTAAGAGTCTCACTGTCTGTCTGTCTATAGTTCCAAAATGCACGATACTAAAAATTAAAACAGTTTCACTCTATTTGACAGTCTGTTTATCTCACTCACAATACATTTACGTAGTATAGCATAATTGCTCAAACAAAATTTTGTAGATTGTAGTAGATGTTTTTCCCTTTTTAGTTAAATAGTTATTACCAGTTGGGTTTTTATTTTTATAATAATTGGTTTTATTGAACGATTTTTGAGAGTTTGTGTAAAAATAGTAGTCAAAATGAAAGTGTTGTGATATGTATTTATATTTTTGGAATGGTGTATTTACTAGTTTTCATTTGATACCCATATTGTTAAAGTATAAAAAAAAAATCTCTGCTCCCCAGTTTCCAACTAGCAGGCGCAATATTTACTAAAAATTATATAGCCTATGTCACTCCTACAATTGAGGTGAATCCAACAACACATCATATGTTAAAATCCGTCAAGCCGCTTGGGCTGTAGAACATGTCAAAGAAATGGACATACATTGATACATACATACGCTCGAAAAACATAATCCTCCTTTTCGTGGAGTCGGATTAAAAATAATAGTTATTAGTCCAAAATATGTAAGATTGCTGCGTATGAATTAATTTAAAAGAAACACGTTGATACAAGTAAAACTGCGTGGAGAAACTACTAAAATATAAATTCAAGTTTCATTCTTAAAGTTTATAGGAATTAAAGTTAAGTACCTATCGAACCTATTAACATATTATGTATAAACTTGGCAGTGCTTTGTTATTTATTTCCGTGCAATAAATGTAGTTCTTCGAAACATGCAGGAATACACACTATTTTAAGCCTATTCACACAATATACCATGTTACGTAGAATACAAACAATTTATCTATAAACTGACAAGAATTAAATATTTATTTTTCTGCGAATAGTTGCGATTATATTGACGTACGTAATATTATTTATACTACTTATCCATGGGCCTTTTAATATGGCATTTTATGTCGTCGCATGAACTACTCAAAATGACGAGAAGACAAATAATTACGTGGTACATTCGCGTAATACTGCGTTTATTTATGTTCAACGACTTTTGTTTCCGACTGTACTAAAGCAGTTTGATTATTACCTAAACAAGGCACACAAAAAACCCATCTGTTATTGAACTTTGCGGGGCATGAATTAGACATCAACGTATACCCAACATCCGTCTGTTTTTATGAAGAACACTCGTGATACCTAAATGTAATTTTGCTGGCACTTGTGTGCATTTTGTACGGCTTGGAATAAAAAATTATCTCGTACTTGTACGTGTAAATACACGTTGTACAAATTATGGCTCATTGAAGAACATCGTGCGATACCCTCTAATTTGTTTGTTTCAAAAAAGCCTTTGAAGGTTGTCAGTATTAAGTTGAATACAAAAAGTAGGGACCATTACATTATACTACTACAACTTTACGAATTATAATCATTGCTGGTAAAATAACTGCAAATTATGCGCTTTTAAGATACCCGATCAGCGATTGATAACATAGAATAATGCGAAAAAATGTTATAAAAACGAGATTAATCATCGCGAATTCCACAGAACGGACCTCTATACACGAATTTTCAATATTTAAGCTAAGACCCAAATGTTCACGGTAAAACCTAATACTGGTTTTAAATTACTTTATTTTTGACATTATCGCATCAACTGACCAATATTTAAAAATAACTGACTTTTATGATGCATACAAGCACATTTATGAGGTCAGAATTAGGCAAGTTATTTTTAAATTACCGACAGTGATTTCAATTGTATTTATACAAGTGTCTAGAGATACTTATGATAAAAAAAAAAACCAATTCTCGAAAAAAAAAATCTCGAGAGCTGACAATTGTTATTTCGCCCCACCTTTATGGCGTATTCGATTGTAACACATCAGTCGCCAATACTTAGAATCGCTATTGAGACGATATGGAAAAAACATATTACGAATTTGTACTCGACAGTAATAGATAATATCGTTCAGAGGAATTCATTGTATGGTTTTTTAGTGCCAAAGATGTATCAAACGGGTTCGCAGATTGTTTGAAGTTAAGAAACTGCCAATGAATATTATATATTATATGCTATACTAGATACCCCGCGCGTTTTCACCCGCGCTTAAAAAGTGTCCACAACGCTTTCCTTACTCTCCCCACATAAAATACAAATAAAATTATATTGACCTCCAGCAAATTTGTCGGCGCATATTACTGTGAGGTCAAGCTGAATCTTCAAGCGCAGTGCCACCTAGCGGGTCCAATTGGAAATCTAAACCATCCAAGGGCCCACTTAAGTACTTAACAAAAACAGTCCAAACGCTTAGGAGGAGTTCAGGTACATACACACAGATAGAAGAATTATATATATAAAGAACTAGTTATCCCGCGCGGTTTCACCCGCGTATCAACATGACATTCCTCACTCTTTCCACGTAAAAATCCCGTATGCCATTTTCATTGACAAGAAAGTTATGGCCTAAATCTTTCCTCAATAAATGGCCTTTCAAGTTCAAAATAACTTTTCAAATCCGACTGGTACTTCCAGAGATTAGCGCGTTTAAACAAACAAACAATTTCTTCAGTTTTATAATATTAGTATAGATAAATAGATAATCAAATCCAAATTTGATGAGTCAT
>DWJU01000013.1:0-10298 GCA_018249115.1 Lobocla liliana liliana | reverse complement strand
GCGCCGCCACGTGGGTCGTCATACATTAAATTGTCGAATCAACGTTCTCCCAGCTTACAACAATTCCCTCTGTGAAACAATTTAAGTACAGAAAAGAAAAAAAATAGCCAGCATTTAGTGCTGGGTGCGGTAGTTGATCGTTTGCCGTACAGACCTTTTGTTGGTCGGTATATCGGTATACCGTAACAATGTTTTACTAGTAATACCGTAATGGTATACATTTTGCTTAGTGCGCAGTGCGAAGTCCATATTGACGCCCTGCGTGGCGGAGCAGTCGCCACACTGGTCCGACACGCAAAGGGTCCCAGGTTCGCTCCCCGGCTAGCCAGACATCTAAATGGTGGATTTAGATTTCTGCTCTAAGTTTGGGTTTTTGTGTATTCGTTTTTGTGTGTGTCCATGACACCCACGACACAGGGAATCAAAGTGTAAGACTATAAAATTAGACAGCGTTTTTAATGTCGAGGATATGAGAAGGTAGGGATATGAAGTCCGTCAAATACCACACACGTATGGTACGTCAAATACCACTGTGCAATGGAAACAGATAGTTTAATACCATTTAACTCGTTCGCGTGTGCGATGATTGCATGCGAAAGCTTATATGGTTCTTTGACCCCATACGGCTTTGTTATTCAGTAGTTGATGTGACTAAACAAACATAATCTATACCTACAATAAATATAAGCAAAACACATAACGCACCTTTAGAATTAAAGTGACAAAATTCGAAATATTCAGAATTTTTTTTCGTTTATAAAACGACTATCCCACGTAGTTTCATCTGCGTATCAACATAACATTCCCCACTCTTTTATTTTTATAAATTCAATGCAATTTCTCAAATTTTCAAAATGTGTCACTTTGGCTTTAGAAGTACGATAACATTTAAACGATAAATATAAACTAATTTTGTCTAAACAAGTCGATTAATGATTAAATGAACCAAACACTTAGTTGAGAGTTGTATGACGTTACCAAGGTAGACTGTAACATTATCAACATCATCCCATGATAGTCCAAATGGTCAAATGCGGATTGGTAGACTTCACACACCTTAAGTATTTTTTAGAACTCTCAGGCATATAGACGTTTTCAACAGTTTTCGTTCCGTTAAATCAAGTGATAATTAATTTCTAATACGCACATCATTTCGAAAAACCAGTGGTACGTCCCAGGGATTCAAACCACTACGCTGTCATTGCTTCATCATTACTATACACTATCACACATCAATGAATTCATCACTATACACACTTTGATAAAATAAACTTTCTCAGCTAAGACCATAATGCATTTTGCATCACGTCCTGTGGAGACAGCTTAACGGTGACTGAGAGCTGTTCCTTGTACAGTAAAGTGTCGCGGCGTACGATTGAAAGAAAATACCTAACAGAAGGAAATAAGTAACAAAATTTCTAAGGAATTTTCTTGCGAAGTTCTTGGTAGGATTTTCAGTTATTTACGTTTTAAATATCAGTTTCAGTGATATTTAATCGACATCAAAAAGGGGGGAGGACCTCCTCCTATATGTCACCGATATTTTCGTCATTCGTAGACCGATTTGGTGATTATCTTTTTACTAGCTGTCCTCACGGCTTCGCTCTCGTGGACTTCAGTTGTCGACTAAAGAGTAAAAAAAAATACAAATGTTTTCACTCTACTAAACGACTACCACCACCACCACCACCACTACTACCACCACCACTACCACCACTACCACCACCACCATTACCACCACAACTACCACCACCACCATTACCACCACCACTACTACCACTACCACCGCCACCACCAATACACCACAACCACTACCACCACTAGCACTACCACCACTAGCACTACCACCACTAGCACTACCACCACTACCACTACCACCACTACCACTACCACCACCACCTAAAATAAAGTTTCATGCTTTTAACTTCAAAAATGAGAGACTTTCTTATGTAATTTCAACTCATATTTCACCCCTTTAGGGTTCGAATTTCCAAAAGCCAATAAACACATTAATTTTTATTTTTAACTAAGAGCCTAAATCTAAAATTTCACGTGTCCTAATTCCAATCTGACTAAATTCCATACAAACTTTCCACCCTATTTCACCCCTTCAAAAGTTATTTTTGTGACAAAAAATTGCCTATGCTTTTTCCCAAGGTCCCATCTACATCTGCGCCAAAAATCATCAAAAATGGTTCAGCGGTTTAGGCATGAAAGCGAAACACAAATGAAATGAGCGAATGACAAACAAACAAAAAAACAAACAAACAAACTCACTTTCGCATTTATGATATTAGTAAGGATTAGCGTAAGACTAAATGCTGAGCTAAAACGAGGAACATTAAAGAGCTACTAGCGTCACATCGTTAGCCATCATTAAAAGTTAAAACAATGAAGCTTTATACAACGCTGCGCTGTGTTGCACAATTTTTCTTAACAGTCATTGTGGATAAGACAGTAGGATGCTATTTCTGTGGATACTTTCTTGACAATTAGTTATGAGAGTCATAAAGAAGCAGTGATAGATAGTGGTTTGAAATTCGGACTCTCACGCTGGGGGTTCCGGGTTCAAATCTCAGGCACGCACCTCTGATTTTCCAACAATTATGTGCGTATTAGAAATTATATATATATCACTTGCTTTTCGGTGAAGGAAAACATCGTGAGTAAGCCTACATACCCGAGAGTGGTAGAGAAGTCTGCCAATCCGCACTTGGCCAGCGTAGTGGACTATGACCTAAGCCCTTCTCTGAGAAGAAGTCCGTGCCCAGCAGTGGGACGGGGATGGGTTAGTGATGAGTCATGAGGGTCATACATGTCTTAAAGTTTGCTTTTAATATTTATATGGGAAACTTTCCACAGAAAATAGCCAGTGTTACTCCCTGGATTCCTCTCTATCTTACAATGGACCTCCTGTCAAAGTTGTTCACTTAAGATTGACAGACATTTAGACGTACAAACTTTTAAAAGGGAAATATCGCGAAAATAAGTATGTTTCCTAGGATATGAAAATTTTGAAATTACTGCCAGACACTTCAGCCTGTGTAGATAAGGTTATTGCTATTGTCGTATGCAAGCCTTTAAGTATTCGTGAGTAGTAGGTTTTGACTTATTTACCTCTCGTTTATGGATTACACATTCAGACAAACATGCATACAACAATCAATTGTTGTTCCAATCAAATCAAAATATTTATTCGAAGTATTACTAACATACAAGATGGTTTATCTTTAGATAAGAAACGTCACGAAAAACTCCTTGCGGTCTAATAATTTTTAGATGCTACACTTTATACTCGTATCGTACATATCGTACATCAAAGGTATCGGCGTAGTTAATGATCACTAATACTATTTACAAACAAAACATAATTCTGTGTCATACGGTTTCCATTTGTATCCAATTACGGTAACCGATCCAGAATTGATTAATTTGGGAATTGGAAGGCCCCAAATGAACCTATCCGAGAAAACAATCGCCTACCGATCCGAGTAGGTATTATACGGCTGAACTTTATGGTCGCATCGAGGGTAAACGGTCTTGATACGAACGTCATGTTTTAAAAAGATTAGGAGCATTTCCGTGTTCTTAATAATTTTAAAGGTTTTCTTTTAGCTTGTCCTTTATTCTTCCTTAAACTTTTAAAACTTAAGGCAATATTATCACGATCAACCCTTTATTATCCCACTGCTGGGCACGGGTCTCTTTTCAGAGTGAGAAGAGTTTAGGCCATAGTCCACGAGGCTGGCCAAGTACGGATTGGTAAACTTCACCCACCTTTGAGATAATTTTTTAATACACACATAATTTAGAAAACTAGAGGTGGGATTCGAACCCCTGGAACCGAACTTTAATAAAGTACAAACAATTAACTCCAATAACTTAATTAATATTTATTAACTTAACTACAGTGTAAATCTCAGTAACATAATCGACCCTGGAGATATTTTTAATATACAAAATTCAAGCCTAAAATAATTTGGATTTTCATTTTTTTTCGAACTAAAATTCAACCGATATCTTATGAAAGTTTACAAGATACAGAAAATAATATTGTGAACACAAAACATGAATAGTTATTTTAATGATGCTTTATATATTCGGATAAATAATTAAAACAGGGCAGAATTTTAACTTACTTGTGTTGGGACGTATTACAACTGCAGAAGTAACCAAATTAAATGACATCGGTAAAGTACAGTCAAGTAATTATACCGAGAGTTTTAGATAACCCCTCTTCGACTTATTAGTCGATATGAACATGTTGTTTATCTCAAATTGTTATTAACGAGATAATGCTTCGCGGAACTTATCTCCTCACAAACGTGTCTTCCCTTTCAGGTTATGCTCGATGCATTGGAAATATATATATATATATATGTATATGTTAGTAGTTATAACGAATTCCATATCATTACAGTAACATCTCATGGATATGTATGTATGTATATGGATAATGAGAAAGATCTTATTTTCTCTATTTATTTATTAAGTTTACCAACAAAACAATTGTTGGTAAACTTAATAAATAAATTGATTCTTAAATGCAATGCATTCTTAAAAAATGCATTCTTAATAATATAAGCTTAAGGCACAATCAATTATAGGTTAATACTGCTTGCAATGAACATTACGATTGCAGATCATATTTAAACGTAAGCTTATTTAATATATCTAGGAATGATTTTTTATTAAACGATATCCAAACTTAATTAATAGCCTGTTTCTTATTATTATTGCCAATTCTTTCACTGCTTGCACAAGGCAGTTGGTAATAATTAATCATAGCCATAGTACCTAATTAGTTTCACGCAGTCAGTTCTTTGACTGTTTGAGGGTAATTATTAAGGGAACTTAGTAGACCGTAAAACTTTGTTTAGTTTAACGACTCGCACTCCTCTCCCGATGGATACTTAAAAGCTTTATTAAAAATGCCCTGGCGGTTTCGACCTTCCAGACCCCGGTGGAGACGAGCTGCTAAAATACACCTCATCCAGTCTGTCTTAGCGACATGAACGCTGCGACAACTGCGCAACTGCGCGAGCTCTGGGCGCGCACGCGATGCTTTAGGGTCAAACGTGACCTTTACGCGTTGGCCGAGCGGTTGTCTGTTGAGACGGAGGAGTTGCAAGGGTCTGCCTGGGAGATGCGAATCGATTCATGTTATGGAGTTTCTTTCGCCGCTTCTTCTCCATAACTATACACCTTGCGAAGTGGTGGTAGATTTTTGATGTTCAAAAAGAATTCTGTAAAGAATCTACTTTGAATAAAAATATATTGATTTCTGTTTTTTTTTTTATTATTTGTGGCGGTGGTGCATCCACGATCAAACCATGAATGAATCTACCACTTCTTAATTTCTTAAGACCAATTAAATGCCTATAAGCTTATGTTGGTTATAAAGATAACAAACCCCCACATGTAATATTGATTAAAACTAAATACTAAAGTGGACCAACTCTTAGGTTTGTGTGTGTTTGTATGTATGTATATATATGTTTCCGTTTGTGCGTGTCGTCGTGATGAACCCACAGTGAGTCATCATATAACGAGATACGATTGCTCCTGTGAATGTAATCAATCGGCTTCGTTTATCGAGTGCCGTCTCACCAGGTCGTAAATAATTATCAAAATCGCCTGAAGGTACGTCAAGATCTGTTCTTAGTCTTTTAAAGCTTCCCGTACACTACAACTAATAGATACATACATATATCTTATCATTAATCAGAGTAAATTAAAATGCAAATGCAAAATACTGCGTTTCAATTAAAAACATTGTATGCAGTGGCTAGCTTAATGCAGGGGTTCTTAGTGCACTATAAATACAAGTCTGACATGCAGTTGGTTCCGGGTTCGATTCTGATTGATATTATCTGGTATACTAGACTATAAGTTAGTAGCTACCACCAAACTCGATTAAACACTATAATTTAAAGAATAAAAAGTTATAATTAGCGTACAAATCAACCTTTTTTATTTTATTTAATTGTGTTTCTAAGTAGGCCATAACAATTTAAGCCAACGTTCGTTCATAAATAGCAAAAAATATTTAAATATCTAACTCAAATATCGGAATCACCATATAGGTGAATCCGATATATGAGATATTGCAATAACAATACTATAATAATATTACTATCCTTACTCATATTGTATTGTATAAAGTCGACTTCCACTTGCTTCAAATAACACACTTGGTAACCAGAGCACAATTTTGCTGTGAAATCTGACATAATTTCCTTGGGTCTGGAGTATTGATGCTTTACGTGACCTTCTATGACTGATTTACGAGAAACCGCGGAGAATTGCAATAACTCGTATCGCGGCCACGTCTCACCGCCACTGACGTAGTAACAAGCGATTAACTTACGAGGCTTTTTCTAAGCCGTCGAATTCTTAATAGTTCCATTGCGGAGATTCAACACTTACTTCTGCCTTACAATAGTAGAATGGCTGGACTAGTTTTATATTTATGATAAGTGAAACATTCATACTTACTTTTTAGTATAAGCAACATACATATATTATCTGTGATCGATATCAGATTGGTTCTATTTGGACTTGATTTCGATCAAATCAAATCAAATATTTTTATTTGCTCAAATATGGGTGTTACAGTTCATACAGTTTGACCATCAATCGTTCATGGTTCATATAAAATCAGATAAAATAATTAACTATAGTAAACAGATCTAGACCATGAATCTAGAAAAACATGAGTACACCACGCAGGGACGGCTCGACCACGCGGAACGTTTCATTTTGGTCATATGACAAACTAATTTGTGTCTTATCCGAATGTATGCTATTTAATAATACACTATGACCTATTATGATTGCTATTAAAATTAATTAAAAAAAAACAGTTACTCGCAACTCGATCGCGATGAAACAAGGCATTTACGAATCATTTTAAACATAGCGTCCGATCCCGGTAAATGAAAAGCTACCGAAGACGAGTTATGTTTATAAATTAAGTATTATGAATTAAATTTGTATGCACTTGCCTTATATAATAGCTGCATGCTTTAAAATACTAATAATATTACAAAAAGAGAACCTCGGCCAAAATATTAATTCACACTTCAAATACGTGACACAGACATCAAAACACAATTGAATAAATCATTAAACTCATACTAGGTACGTTGTTGTAGTACGCACTAGTTTTCATAAAATTCAAAATCAAATTTATTTTCGTCATGTTTTTTCTACGAACACACATAATTATAAATTATTGTGGTGTAAATTTTATTATTCTGTACTTAGTAGCTAATGATGATACAAAAATGATACAAGATGATACAAAGAAGCAAAGCATTGGCTGATTCTATCCACGACAAGTACAATCTTTTTATTATGTAACGGGTACTCATGCTATGATTTTAATTTATTGCCAATATTTCGACTCAGTTGCATGGATCGTGGTCACGGCGAAACTACGATGGCGGGGAGAAACCGTTGACAAGCACTAGTGCTAGATAAATGTATCTACCCTACGTCTTGTTAGTTTTTAGGTAGGTTAGTTAAGTACCATATCGCGATACACAACACTTACTGTATCTTCACGCACCAAACTTTGCACTGTATGTGATTTACATAAAGTAACCGCTGGATTCCACGTGTGTGGTAACTTACAAGCATCAGCTGATGGTTGTAAAATGTTTAAATTCCGCGATGACATTAGTTTGAAATCATAAATTAGTGCAATCCATTTTGTAGGAATTTTGAAATTTTCCTATCAGTAGCAACTTGTTTTCAATTGGCCGAAAATAATACAAATTCCGATTCTTATGAGAAGCTTCACAAACAAAAATGTTGCACAAATTGCGACACGATTATACATTCGAACACTTCGCGAGAGATTTGTTCACGAGGTGCCATTATTTCTCGCCGCCACTTGGTAATTGTCATCTTGTGAGGAGGCGTGGTTTGACACAAGACTGAATGCTGCAGTTCGTTTTCCAACAAGAAGCGCAGTGTTTATTTCCAAACAACATTCCGTCTAATAATCATCTCCGTGTCGTTTTATGTGTTATCGAGGTGGCGAATATGAAAGCGATGGTTATCGCGAGAAGGTGCTAATGCTGAACATATTGGAGCATTAATACTGAGGCACGATTAATGAACTGTAATTTTGCAAAGTCGACTTTTACACCGAGCTTTTTAGATAAGATATTCTTTCACATTGATTGGATTGTCCGAATCTACAATAATAAGTAATAATATTTATTATAAAGATACCAGAGTAGATAAATGAAAATATTTATTGTATATAGTAAAGTTCGCTGCCAGTAATAATAACAGCGCACTTCATACATATTTATAAAAGCAGTTCCACTTTACAGTTAATTACTTAATTACAATCAATGCGTATTATAAGCAAGTTCATAATAAGTTTTATTAGTTAGGTAGTACGTTTGATCGATACATCGAAGCAATTTAAGCAGCGCATGTTCAATTTGAATCGTTTATAGAACGGATGGAATTTCTCGGCGGCCAGTATTGGGCTACTGTATCATGTTCGCGTCTCGTGCGCCTCCGCTGACACTGTCCCGCCGCTGCCGATGGAACTTCACACCTAAAGCATTGTGATAACGTCTAAATGCCACTGACAAGAGCGAGGTTTTAGGATATTATTGAGATGGAAAGAAGGAAGTTAAATGCAGTTTATTTCATAAGAATATAATTAGTGGGTGGAGTTGAATCAAACAGTCGGTACGCTCCCGGACTGCGGCCAAATAAATCCTCCTGGAATTCGGGACGACAACTTGTTTCCCCGGCGTACTCGCAATGTAATGTAATTTAAATAACCAGCTTGCAAGTAGGCTACAAGTTACACTTTTTGCACATGTACCGACGTCCATATTGACCGGGTCGCAGCTTGGCGTGCGCTACTGGTGGTTGAGTATTAATTAGCTTTTTGCTTCATGCGTATTTAGTAGCGAAATATGCATCTCGTTTTGAATAGTAAGTAAAGTTCATATTGCGTTGCTATGCCAACTATTCCTCGCTTTTTAACCACTTACGCAGGTTACATTGTTCAGTACTTATTCAGTACAGATCCTATTTAATGTTTTTATAACGATTATTTTAAATAGCAAAGGTGGTAGACCTTATCTTGGTCAGACAGCGGTTGCGTTGCCTCACACCTATTTCTGTGTTGTCAAATACAACTGGACTGTCTTTGTACTGGTGTGATCTAGTTTGAAGTGAGTCTAAGAGTAAGTAAGTTTATTATACAATCAAGTTAGTTAATTGTATAATTAACTTACTACACTACACGTTTACACGTGATACAACTTATCGACAGATCCGTGCTCGAACTTTACCTAGATCTTGTTCTATTTGGAATGACAAATTTCAGTAGGGAATCATGCATACCCAATTGCTGTTTCCTTGGGGTATCAAATGCTGTTTTAAAAGGGTATGCGTGGTTAAAAACTAAAAGGTTAAATGTCAAAGTACCTACCACTAAAAACAGATTAGGAGCAGCAGTTGTTAAAGTTATTCTGAATCGAGATCTATTCTAATACTTACGTTCCTTGCCTGCAACCCTTTTCATAGGCCACTGCTGGTCACGAATCTTTCCCTACAGCTTGGGATGGCCTAGAGCATACTCCACCACGCTGCTCCAATGTGGGTTGGTGGAGGGATGTGCGGGTCAACCAACCAACCCGCGATGGATGTTTTCAAACCGCCCTTAAGGCTTTCAACAAGACTGAAGAACTGCAATCCAAAGATAACAACCGGGACCGTCGGCTTAACTTGCCCTCCGAAGCATGGAAGCGTGCATGAAATTTAGCCACTAGCGGTTAACCATCTAACTCCCGGCCGCGCCCAACGTTGCTTAACTTTGTAGATCTGTTGAGATCTACACAAGCCACGGAGCTCCATGGCGCATGAGCGCTTATTTCGCTTTTTGCTATCTACTACAGATAAGGAATGGTATTATTCCAGGCCGATATCAGCAGGTGGTCTAAAGGTTGTTAAATCCTTCATGGTTCGACTTAGAAGGCGCCACCGCTGCACCTATTTCTTCCTAATAATAGCAATCCAGTCCAGTTATGGGACGTCATACCCACCTCGGGGTTGGTATGGTATTTCGGGTTTCGAAGGAATCCTCTTTAACCGGGCCAATTCTCAAGGGAGGCAAACACCCTTCCCGGATAAACCAGCCTCACTGTTTAGTGGGGGGTTTGGGAATTGGAGAGGGTGACTCTTGGTGTTCTATCCTGCTCGGACTCGGCGCCAGTGCGGTACTGGCTCCCTCAGCTCAAGCATCCTTCGTCCTCGGG
>DWJU01000012.1:0-10880 GCA_018249115.1 Lobocla liliana liliana | reverse complement strand
GAGGTGGAGTATTTATAACTTTCGGAGCAATTTTTTAACTACAGGGCTTGAGATAGATGTGGAAAGAACGCTAAAAGCTTGGCAATGTCCAGGATTATCTAACACGCATGAGATTTGGAGGTAACAAACAATGTCTATCTACATTAGATTTGAAAATGATAAACAAGTAGAAACAACAATACTTGAAAGCAAGCCAAAAGGTAAAAATTGGTATGAAGCGCCAAAAGATTTTGATTGGCAAAAAAGCTATTGTTTAACAGAAGGAGGCAAAATTGCTCAGCGAAATCAAGAAGACATTGAATTGGAGTTACTGCAAAATGCGAAGTTTTCTGCACTTTCTAATCTTCGTGCTTATTATGATAACTATACTCACCAATACGCAGGGCATTCTCACCAAAAAGCTAAATCTTATGAGATTCAAGCGAAAGCCGCAGAGAACATTTTAGCAGCACCAGAATCTATGAATGAAAAGGATGCGGAAATTATAGAGCCATTAGCAAAAGTACGTGGTATTACAGTTATTGAAATGGCAAGAATAATTGAAGAAAAAGTAAAAAAAGCAGTAAAAGAAATAATTAAATGTGAAGAGCTTGAAGATTTGGTCAAAAAGAAAATTAAAGAAGCCAAAAGCGAAGGAGAGCTAGAGGCTTTGCTCAATGATTTTAAACAAAGAATGCAAGAAAGTTAAAAAGAAAAAATGCCAGAAGAATTTTTACACGGAGTAAATGTTATTGAGATAACCTCAGGGGCAAGAACAGTACATACAGCTAAATCATCAGTGATAGGTGTAATTGGTAATGCACCTGAAGCCAATGAGCAAAAATTTCCACTGAATAAACCAGTACTGATAGAAGGAAGCTTAAAAGAAGTAGCAAAACTTGGAAAGAGTGGCAGTTTACCTTCTGCAGTAAACGGAATATTTTCCCAGATTGGTGCAACAGTAGTAGTTATTCGAGTTGAGGAAAGTGAAAACAGCGATCCAAAATTAAAAGAAGAAGAGACGCTGAAGAATATAATTGGCGGTGTTGATAAAGAAACTGGAGAGTATCAAGGGATAGAGGCATTCCTCAGCAGTGAAAGTATAATTCATGTTGCTCCAAGAATATTAATTGCACCTCAGTTTACTCATCAACTACCAGAAGATGGCAAAAATCCAGTGGTTGCAGCATTAATTCCTATAGCAGAAAAGCTGAGAAGCATAATAGTAGCAGATGGACCAAATACTAATGATGAAGAAGTAATAAAATGGAGAAAAAGTGTAGGCAGCTCAAGAGTTTACGTGATTGACCCATGGGTTAAGGTATTTATTGAAGGAAAAGAAGGAACCTTGCCAGCAAGCCCATTTGTAGCTGGTTTAATAGCAAAAGTAGATAGCGAACAAGGATTTTGGCACTCACCTTCAAATAAAGAGATAAATGGTATTGTTGGAACAAGCAGGCCTATTGATTTTACGCTCGGTAATACAAATTGCAGAGCAAACCACTTAAATGAAAATGAAGTAACAACGATAATTCATCAAAATGGCTATAGGCTTTGGGGAAATAGAACATGTTCAAATGACTCAAAATGGGCTTTTCTATCAGTAAGAAGAACTGCAGATTTAATCAACGATAGTTTACTTCGAGCTCATCTATGGGCAGTTGATCGCAATATTACCAAAACTTACATAGATGATGTGATTGAGGGGGTGAATTCTTATTTGGCCAATTTAAAAGCGCAAGGAGCTATTATCAGCGGAAAATGTTATGCAACACCTGAACTCAATACGCCAATAAATATTGCAAGTGGAAAAGTATATTTTGACTTTGAATTTACACCACCGTATCCGGCAGAGCAGATTACTTTCAGGTCACATCTTGTGAGTGGTACAATATTATAAAAATGGGAGAAAGAGATGTTACCGAAGATTTTAAAGAATTTTAATGTATTCGTAGATGGTCGGGGTTATGCAGGAAAAATTGATGAGATAACGTTACCAAAGCTCACCATAAAAACCGAAGAATATCGTGCTGGTGGTATGGATATCCCAATAAATATTGACATGGGTATGGAAAAGTTAGAAGCAGACTTTACTTTTTCTGAATACGATACAGAGCTCTTTCGGCTATTTGGGTTGATAAATGGAAATTCAGTAGCTTTGACGCTCCGTGGTGGAATGCAAGGTAGTGGAAGTAATGATATTGAAGCAGTAATAATCAATTTAAGAGGCATTTTTAAAGAATTTGACTTTGGTAGCTGGAAACCTGCTGAAAAAGCAACTCTAAAGTGTACTGTAGCTGCCCATTACTACAAACTTACTATAGGTGGTAATGAATTAATAGAAATCGATGCTGAAAATATGATTAGAAAGATAAATGGTGTTGATCAGATGGCTTTGCTACAAACGGTTTTAGGCATATGAAAAGATTTCGAAATTTTATTTTAAGGAGGCAATAATGCACACTATAACACTAAACAACCCAATTACAGTTGATGGAATTTCTGTCTCAGAGTTATCGATGCGTGAACCTAAAGTAAGAGATTTACTTACTATAGAACGCATAGAAGGCGAAGCTTTGAAAGAGGTAGCTTTAATTGCTAATCTAGCATCTGTGCCAAAAGAAGTAGTTGAAGATTTATGTATTAAAGATTATGTAGAAATACAAAAGGTACTAAAAGATTTTTTGTCGCCGCTGGAACAGAGGAGTTAAGATTCAATATTTTAAAACTTAGCTCAACAACAGGAAGTGGAATTGAGCAAATTATTAATATGAGTATAAAAGAGTTTCTAAAGTGGTTAGAAGTAAGTGAAGGAGTAACAAAAAAATGTCAATGCTTTCAATAAAGATCGGTGCAACGTTAGATGGCAGTTTTAATAGTGCAATGACAGGTAGTACAGCAAAGCTTTCTAAGTTGGGTGATAGTATAAAGCAGCTTGATTCGTCAATGAAATCTGTTTCCAAATTTAAGCAACTAAATCATGATGCCCTTGAAGCCATGAAGAATTGGAAGGAAGCGGAGAAGAAAGCAAAAGAATCAGCTGCAGTAATTGCTAAAGAGAAGAAGGAAAAAAAAGAACCAAGCAAAGCACTGAGAAATGAATTCGAAAAATTGAAAGCATCGGCATCAAAGGCAAAAGAGGCTTATATCAAAAAGAGAGATACACTTCACACATTAAATGAAGAAATAAGGAAAAGTGGAAAGGATATTAAATCTTTAGTGAGGGATCAAACTAAACTTGGTTCATCTATTGAAGTACTCAAAGGGAAATACAATAAATTAGGATCTGTAATACAAAAACAGCAAAATGCTTTGGCAAAAAAAGCGCATTATAGATCACAAGTAATGGAGACTATAGGACTAGGGCTTTCACTTGCAGCGCCAATTAAAGTTGCGATTGACTTTGAGAGTGCCATGGCTGACGTTAGGAAAGTAGTAGAATTTAATGGTGATAATGAAGCTAATATATTTACTCGAAAATTGAAGAAATTATCCCGTGAAATACCATTATCGGCTGCAGAGTTAGCAAAAATAGCTGCAAGTGGTGGTCAGCTTGGTATCGACAAAGATAAGCTACTTGAATTTACCACAACAGTAGCTAAAATGGCCACAGCATTTGACATGTCTGCCGAACAAGCTGGTGATTCCATAGCTAAACTCGCTAACATTTATGGAATTGCAGTAGAGAAGATGGAAGGAGTTGGTGATGTTATAAATTACCTATCAGATAACACTGCTGCCAAAGCAAAAGATATGGTTGAAGCTCTAGCAATAGTTGGTGGTACTGCAAAACAGTTTGGTCTTGATATTAAGGAAACAAGTAGTTTAGTAAATGCCTTCGTTAGTTTAGGTAAACAACCTGAAAAAGCAGCAACTGCTATCAATGCTCTGCTTTCTAAACTTCAAACTGCTGAAGGGCAAGGAAAAGAGTTCAAAGCAGCATTGGAATCGATAGGTATCACTGCAGAGGAAATGTCACAAAAGGTTGCTGAAAACGGGCAAAACGCTCTACTTTATTTTTTTGAAACTCTAGAAAAAGTAGATAGACAGGAACGTTCACAAATCCTTCTCAATCTCTTTGGTCAAGAATATCAAGATGATATTGCATTAATAGTTGGAAGTTTGGAAGAATATAAAAAAGCAATAGATTTTGTGGCTGATAAAGAAAAGTATAACAAATCTATGCAAAAGGAATTTAATAACCGTGCAAGTACTACAGCAAATAATTTGCAGCTACTTAAAAATACAATAGCAGAGCTAGGAATGAACTTAGGGTCAGTTATGCTACCTCCTTTAAATTGGATAAGTAAGATTTTGAGGTCTATATCTATAGGTATAGCTTGGTTCGCAGAGAAGTGTCCAATTTTAACTACAGGAGTTATGAGCATAATTTCAGCTCTTATTATTGGCAAGATTGCAGTGGTAGGTTTTGGTTATGCATTTGCATTAGCTGGGGGTGGAATATTAACTTTTAAGGCTATTTTGCAGGGAACACTTTTACCAGTACTAACTTCGTTATCAGCGCGAGTAATTCCAGCAGTGATCATGGGACTGAAAGCTTTAACGCTAACCAATCCTATAGGAGCTGCTGTTGCTGGACTATCAGTTGGTGCAGCGCTTGTAATTGCTAATTGGCAAAAGGTGAAGGACTTTTTTTCAAGTATCTGGAAATCAATTACAAAACCTATAGAAAATTGGATTGGTATAGGAAAATTGTTTAATGATAATCCAATAAAAGCATTAGAGATACCAGTAGAAGCAAAAATAGGCAGTGCAACTAGTGAAAATAATGTTTTTAGTAAAGGAAATCCTTTATTGAATAATAATGCTTTTAGTAGAATTTCGAATAGTAGAACGAATATTGAAAGTGTGATTACAGAAAAAAGTTCTGTAGCAGATAATTCAGAGAAAGTTTTAAAAGACTGTGAAAAGTGTGAACAAAAAATTTTCAATCAAACTTTTACATTTAATATAAGTATAAAAGCAGAACCTAACCAAGATGTACGTAGTCTTGCTGATGCAGTAATAAAAAGAATAAGGGAAAAATCTCGTGATGTTTTATTTGATTCAATAGAACCAATTTACTAATGCTATCACTTGGTCAACATAAGCTTTCTCCAACAAGTGTAAGGTATAGTAAAGAAAATCGTTGGAGT
This sequence comes from Lobocla liliana liliana, assembly GCA_018249115.1. Lineage (NCBI taxonomy): Eukaryota > Metazoa > Arthropoda > Insecta > Lepidoptera > Hesperiidae > Lobocla > Lobocla liliana. The sequence continues at coordinate 5,745 of DWJU01000012.1, read as the reverse complement.
ACAATTGAGTGCATTGGTAAAATACCTTCATTACAAAATATTGGTCAAGGTGCAGAAAATATAGACTTAGAAGGAGTAATTTATTTCCATAATCTGAATGATTTAAATCAATTAAAAAGTATGAAAGAAACTGAGAAAAATCATGAACCAAGTATCTTAGTAGACAATTTAGGGAATGTTTTGGGAAGATTTGTTATTGTGCGGTTAGAAGAAAAGCAAACGTCGTATTTTCCCTGTGGATTACCAAAAAAGGTTGAATTTAGCTTAAGTTTAAGGAGTTATGTATGACAGTACATTATATAACCCGAGAAAATGAAATGTTAGATTACATATGTTTTAAGCACTATGGATATAGCTCTGGAGCAGTAGAAATAGTATTGGAGGCTAATCCTGGTCTTGCAGAGTATGGAAGTTTTTTGCCTACAGGATTAAAGATCAGGTTACCTAGAATACAAGAGCAATTAAAAAAATCGAAGTTAAAAGTGTGGGAATAAATGAAACCTGAATTTAGCATTGAAGGAATAAAAGATCATGTAATATCGGTGCATCTTACTGATGAATCTGGTACTATAGATGATGTTGCAGAGGTATGCGTTGATTATGGCAATGAAAATGTGGAAGTTCCAAATGAATTGAACATAGCACTAGGTTATAAGGAAACGGGAATCTTTCCAATGGGTGTATATACAGTTAACGAAGTGACAATACAAGGTCCACCTAAGACTCTACTAATCAAAGCTCATGCAACAAATTTAAGAATATCTTTAAAAGCAAAGGTATCAAAAGAATGGCATCAAATTACCATAGAAAACTTAGTGAAAGAAATAGCTCAAAAACATGGATATGGACATAAAGTTGCTGAGGAATTTAAGAATGTATTAATACCCCACATTAATCAGGTAGATGAAAGTGATATAAGTCTGTTAACAAAGATCGCAACAGAGCGTGAAGCAATGGCAAAGTTAGCTGGTGGGTATATATTGTTTATTTCAAAGAATATGGCAAAATCAGCCACAGGAAGAGCTTTAGGAACAATGACTATTAGACCTCAAGACACAATTAATTGGAAAGTGCATTTTACCGTACGTGATAAGTATAATTCAGTAGTAGCAAAATGGCATAGCTATGAAAAGGGCGAAACTATTAAAGAAACAGTTGGTAGCAGTGAACCAAGTTATATTATGCTGGAACTTTACTCAAATGCAGAGTCAGCACTAAGTGCAGCAAATGCCAAATTAAAACAATTGAAGCGTAACAATGAAACTTTAGATATAACTATGCCTGGTAATCCAGAGTTATTTGCAGAAGCTAAACTTAATCTTATAGGTTTCAATCAAGCAGTAGATGGTGAATGGATAGTTAATAGAGCGGAGCATACTTTAAATAGCTCAGGTTACCTTACTATGTTGTCAGCATCTTTGAGTAAGTAACGTTAAGGAAAAATAAGTATATAGTCTATTCAATGTAAAGAAACTACTGAATATGAGTCAACTGAAATGTAATGAAAAGGAAAAAATACATTTTGTATGGTTTATAATATTAATGGTATGTGTTGTTATTACATATTGCTACCAAAGATCTAAAGCTGCAGATAATTATAACAAAACATTACAAGTGGCTACTAATAATTGCAACTTAGAAATAGTAAAACTTTTAGTAAAAGACATGGCTCCAAACTTGAGTGGAACAACGTTACATTTTGCAGCAAGAAAAGGATGTTTAGACATTATCAGATTTTTAATAGAAGAGGAAAAAGTAAATATAAACGCACTTGATAGAAATGCATTTAAAAGAATAGCTTTACATCACGCTGCAGGTGAAGGACACCTAGAAGTTATTAAGTTTTTATTAGACAAAGGTGCAGACCCTACCATTAGAGACACAGATGGGAAAAACCCAAGAGATGTAGCTGTACTAAGATCAAGGCACAATAAAGATAAACCTTACAGAGAAATAATAAAGCTACTTGCAGAAGCAGAGGATCGATACGAATCAACAGAAAGTAATCACTAAAGCTGTAAGTTTTTTGATCTCCATATAAACTTCCAAAACTATCCATAACAAATTAATCTTTTCACATGAAAAAGCAAAAAGTTCCAATTACAGTAATTATCACGTTATTAATCCAAACCGTAGCAATCATATGGTGGTTATCCAAGTTAGACTCAAGGGTACAACTTCATGATAAACTTATTGAATATGGTTTAATGGAAAAGGTACTCGTACTTGAGGAAAGGGTGAAAAATCTTTCTGAGGAATTGGATGAATTCAAAGATAACTTAAAGTCTGGTGTATAATGCTTAGACTGCGATTGACGATTTTTCCAATTTTTGACGTATTGTTCAACTAGTGGAGAATCTCCTGTTATGATCAGTAGGTTTTCAGCATTTCTTTGCTGAGCGGCATCTGAAAAGTTAAATGATCCGGTTATGATTTTTTGCTCATCAATAATAATTACCTTGCTATGAGCAATAGCGGGTTTAAAGTCAATCCATATCGGAATTTTGTGCTCAAATAATTCGTTAATTACACTATGTTTTGAACTAGTTTGTGATTCATCTAGAATAACCTTAATATCAACTCCACGCTTTTTAGCTTGAACCAAGGACTCAGCAATAGGCTTTGAGGTAAATTGGTATGCCTGAACCAACACGGATTTTTTAGCATGATCCACGGAATCAATTATTAGGTTGGTGCAATTTTCTCCAGGAGTAAAACATACTGTAGTTTTTGGACAACTAGAAAATCCTGATAGAAGCAAGCAAGTTAATAAAACTAATAAATATCTACTCATGACTAAATACATCCTTTCAATTGACGGCGGAGGCATAAGAGGCATCATACCAGCCATAATATTAGCAGAAATAGAAAAGAGAGCAAGGAAGACAATTTCCCAGATTTTTGATCTTATGGCTGGTACTTCAACTGGTGGGATTGTTGTAGCAGGGTTATGCAGGAAAGATGAACAAGGAAATCCCCAATACTCAGCCAATGATTTAGTTGAATTTTACCAAGAATACGGGTCATATATTTTTAAATCTTCATTCTTCAGGCAATCAATATTATCTTGGTTTAACTGTGCACAATATCCATATAAAAATATTGAATTTGTACTGGATAAGTATTTTGGTGGTGATACTCTAAAAAACACTTTAAGTAATTTGCTAATTACAAGTTATGATATTCACAATAATCGTCCATTTTTCTTTAAAAGCTGGAAAGAAGGTAATATTAAGCTGAAAGATGCACTCAGAGCTGCAACGGCTGCCCCTACTTATTTCATACCAAAACATCTAAAAATCAACCACAAGGAAATGGTATTAGTGGATGGAGGGGTGTTTGCCAATAATCCAGCGGCTTGTGCATATGCAAGTGGTAAGAGGTTATTTCCAAATGATGATATTCTACTGTTATCGATAGGTACTGGCAGAACAGATAGAAGCATAGCCAATTCAAAGAGATTGGGAAAAATAGGCTGGATAAAACCACTACTACATGTGATGTTTGCCTCAAGTTTAGATGCAGTAAATTACCAACTTGATCAAGTTATAGGTGATAAATATATACGCATACAATCGCAACTAAAAATAGCATCACCTGACATGGATAATATTACATCAAAAAATATCAAATCTCTTCAGCAAGAGGCAAAGGCAATGATAGAGGACAATCAGGAACTGATAGATAAATTCTGTGATGTTATATCTTGATAAGTAGAGATGCCAAATTCTGCAGAGCTAAACAAGAGTTTAGAGTAGATATATTAACTACTTTTATTTATATCTTAATATATTATTTCTGAGTCAATAAACTATCGCTGTTTTTAACCCAGGTTAAATTTTGAAAGCATAATTTTCAAGCTCCTCAATAGATAAGTTCGTTATTTTAGAAATAGCATCAATAGAAACATTCAGCATATGTAGATTATTTGCAACTTTAATTGCCTCTGCTTTATAAATCTTTTCTTTGTAAACTTGCTTTCTTTGCGATAAAAATTCTACCCATATATCCAGTTCATCTCGTGATTCTTGATTGTCAATCTTTTTAGACTCTCTCACCCAACTTAATAGTTCGTTTTCTGCTTTATAATTATCTTCTTCATATTTCTTCATCAGATCTTCAGGATTAACTGATAACTTTTCTGCTATTTCCCATAATCTTTCACTTAAAATGGTAGCACTCCCTTGTTCATAGTGATGTATCTGTGAGGGTCCTATATCTAGCTTTTTTGCTAATTCTTCTTGAGTATACCCTCTTATTATTCTCCATTTTTTTATCTCTTGTCCTTCGTTTGAATGCTCAGAGCCTTTTTCCTCATCATATTCATCAGTTGATAAACCAGTTGCCCGATAGATAATATCATTATCAAATCCTACTTTCGCTAAGTTCTTGGCCATGCTTACCCTTGCAGCTTTTACATTATTTTCCTCTTCAGCTTGAATAAACCCAGCCAAGTCGCGAATCAACTTGCATGACTCTTGTCCCTTTATTTTTTCTATGAAATTGTACATCCATTCTTTGTTAAAAGAACAATTTTCTCTCAGTACTTTTTGTCTAGGAAATAAGCTGCCAACATGAACTGATAATGCTTCCGCTATTACTTTTAATTTTTTAGTTGGAATGCCACATGCTCCTTGCTCATATCTTAGTAATGTATGATATTTTATGCCTGTTTTCTCTACTAAATCTTTTAGGGTATACTTTTGTTTTAATCTCCAGCTTCTTACTTTTTGTGCTATTTTATATCTTATAGAGATATTTGCCATATCGTAACAATTTTACCGAAATAAACCATCTGTTATTTTACTATAACCTAAAATTTAGCTTATAAAGAAGTTGCAATTTTGTGGTTGTAAGTAAGAAGGGAAGAAAACCCTCCCCTCCTCATTGTTTAAAGTTTCCGGGAAGTTTCTTTACTACCTCCACACACCTTATCAACCCATGATAATGTTTCACTATTACTAATTGCCTTTATTTCTTCTTTTGCCTTTTCTTTATTCCACTTGCCACTCCTAGGGAAACTTCCTTTTTCTACCGCTTCTGTGACTGTCATTCCTCCAAAAAAGCAACCTTTTCCTATAACTTCCCCTCTCTTTTGTAGTTCAGACCACATTTCTTTATCTGCTACTCTGACCTCTACTTGACTGTCATTTTCCGCATTATGGTATACTACAATTTTTAGGCTACCAATACTTGTAGGAAATGTTATCTCAAATACACCTACGACAATGTTGCAAATTTTTATTTTCCTTTCCATTATGTCCAGAAGAGTTCGGTAGCTCTTTTACGCGAAATACCACATTTACGTCCTCAAGGTTAATTTCAATTCTCTTGACCAATGTTCTGATAATATCACGTTTAGTTAACCAGTCTGCGTTATCAAGGTTTAACGTAATATTGGAAGAAAAGTCTTCTAAATTGGCCACAACCAGAGTTACCTCCTGTTCTAATTCCTTTTGATAAAATATCTTTTTCTTCTCTTCTTTAATTGTTTTTAAGCTTTGTTTCATTGCTTTAATTCGTGGTTCAAATTCCTCTTGATTGATATATTCTTGAGCATAACTATCGATAAGTCTAGCAATACCACGTTTTAATTTATTTTCTTGTTTCTCTAGCAGGTCACTTTTTTGATCCAATGATGATTTTTTTAGTTCTGAAAGCCTACGCTTGTATTCTTCTAAAATCCTGTTTGGATTTTTCAATAACTGCTTAACCTCTTCCCACACAGCTGTTTCTAATGCATCT
>DWJU01000011.1:0-10987 GCA_018249115.1 Lobocla liliana liliana | reverse complement strand
GGTCCCTACTATCCGGGATTGGCACTATATATTTTATCTAAATATTTAAAGTGAGGATGTAAATATTCAATATAATAAGTATCCTAATATTAAATACCGATAACAATTGCGTATTAGAATTTAAACTTCAAAACGCATAGTAGCACGCTCGCATACAGAAGAATAAACGACCATTCAACAACTGGGGACTCTAAGACTGGGGAACTAATAATGATAATAATTTTATTAAAGTGCAATTAATCATTCTCATCATCGGAGCACAGTGGCGGCGGGAGCGTGGACACGTCGAACTTTTGCTCGGGACTGTCGCTCGAAGCTTGAGAGTCCACGTAATGACTAGAATAGAATCTCTCCACGTTGTTCAAACTAAAGCGCTGGTCGAGGTTTCTAGCGTAGTGATCATCGTTAGCATCCCTCCCTTCCATCATGTCCTGTTCGTATTGCGGGTAACATTCCTGCGTTTGAAACATGTCGTTATCCTCGTAATGTTCTGGATACGGGCTCCCCCTGTACGGTTCGTACTCGTCCTTATCCTGCGGTAGCTCTGTATCGGAATAAGCTACTGATTCGCCACGGTCAAATAAGTAGCTACCGGATTTAGACATTTTTGGCGCTCTCTTTATTGTATCTATTGGATAAGCGTAATCGTCTGAGTCGTCTCTATCGCTCGGTTCGTTATAGAATACCGCCCTCGGTTGATGCTGACCCGAAGGTTCCCCTAGTGATTTATCGTCAGATTGACGATACGCTGCAGTGGACTTCTGCTTCTTTAAAGACGATTGACGGCTACTCTTATTAGAATATGACATTCTAGGAGGACTGTCTTCCGGGACATAAGGCGGTTCCTGAGTATCAAGGTACGGATGCCGCAGTCGACCTAGCCTATCAAAACGAGGGAATCCTATTTCATCCTCATCAGCAGAAGACCCAAATCCTTGAAATTGGACTGGCGCTATATGAGTAATAGGAAACTTTTGAGATTCATAAGTTGGACTTTTATATTTCGCGTATTCAACTTGTTCATCATCTTCGGAGTAACTAACTGGCTCTTGGATGTCGTAATTTTTGGAGTCTGCTTTAGACATTTCTGAAGAACCTGATTCCACTTCTGGAATGTAACTATCTGAACACTCAGAACTCTCCATACGTCTCAATGAGTCGTCAACCGTTAGAAATTTGATTCCTTGATGTTTATCACTTTCAGAAGAACACTGACTCTTTGTAGAGTCTTCCTCCAGAACATCTTGTATTTTTTCTTGTTTTTTACGAGCACCAGTAACTTGTTTCTTGCGTCTAAATGTTCTCATTCGTTCGCGTGGATCTCTTATGACATCTAACGAACTGTCAGTATCGTTACCACTCGGTGGGCTTTTTAATGATATATTTCTTACAAGCAGCGATTTTTTCACAGGTGCTTTTAGGGGCTGTATAGGAGGAGACTCAGAGCTTAAACTACTAGAATAATATGGAGAACATCTAGAGAGAGGAGTCTTCCCAGATCTGTCCATAGCTTTCTTTTCCTGAAATTCTCTGTGCACAAACGGTATTTCTGGTACAGCTATGATAGGTAAATCTGCTGAACTTAGATAATGTTCGTGGAAAGACCAACTTTTAGGTTTGCTTCTGTATTGCTGTGATGTTTTATATTCCTTAATTTGATTTTTGGAAAGAGTTTTATCATCATAGCTCGCATGTTTTGCCAATGGTTTATAGTCCGATCTTATAAACTGACTACTACTTTCTTCACGAATTATGTTGGAAAATTCTTGACTTTGATAGCGCTCACTATGCTTTTCCTCTTGACTATAAAGCTGAGATGGAACCTCAATATCTATCTCCGGCTGCGGTCCTACAACATAAGGCTTATACCCACTGTCTTCACTTTGACAGCGTGTTGCTGGTCTAGAATATCTGTGAGTTTGTTCCTCGTAACTCAGGCTTTTTGGCGGTACTTTTGTGTACCGTTCATGAGTTGCATCGTGTGTAGGAAAACCTTTCAGTCTTTGATCAAACCTCAACACACCATTTGTATGCTTTTGCAAACTACTTAATGAACTGGAACTAGATTTATCTGATTTATCGCTATAACTGATCGACGACGATTTATCAGTCTTACTCACATACGACGCAGTTAATCTAAGTACAGGTTCTTTTATTTCATGCTCTCCTTTGGTTGGCGATAATTTAGCATCAGCAACTTCCACATCTATATCTTGTTTTTCTTCTACATTCGAACCAGATTCTTTTACTACTGTGTCGTCTGACTTAGGGTCATCTATTTCCTGTTGATCTTCACGGGCAGTCGCAACAAGAGTATGACTCGTACTGGCCGACCAATCGGATATGGATTGAGCTAACGTCAAAGTACTATCGCTTTTAGTACCAGAACTGCTATCTACACCTTTTCTCGAAATGGTGGTATCAGAACTGCACAATTTATCATATTTGATATTTTCAGAGCTTTTATCTAGACTGCTACTTTTAGAACTAGTTTCAGCTTGCGAACCTATTTTTGGTTTTGGTTCGGATTTTTTATTTGCATGAGAAACTGAATAAATTTTTGCTGTTGCATTTTCTGACTTCTCACTTTTCGGTACAGAAACTGCTGATATGCTTTCAGATGCGGATAAATTTGCATACTGACGAACTGTATTGGTACCAGTGGACCATTCAGATATGCTTAAACAAATAGAAGTGTCTTCCGAGTGTGAACTATGTGTACATTTTTTCTGTGGTAAACCTATTTTGACAGTTCCATCTAAATCTGTACCGAACGAACTTGTTTCTTCTTCAGAATGACTACTGTGACTGCATCTTTTACAAGTTCCAGCACTACCAACACTTAATTTAGTTACTGCGCGAACTGTTTCTTCGGCATTCGTTTGGGATAGGAGATCATCTATAGAGGTATCCGAATTATTTGATCCACAAGAAAATTTATGAGTTCCGAGTTGCGAAAAGCCTTTGTCAAAATCTGGTGATAAAGATTTACTATCACCGCCGAATACGTCATCTGTATATAAATGATCATCTTCAAATATTGGACTGTGGTTAGTTGGCGATTTCTGGGGCTGACTTATAATCACTTTTTCCTCAAGATTACTTTTTATATTGAACGACTTATTTTCAGCACGTGAACAACATGATCCCATATCTCCCATCAAACAAGTCGCTTTGCTTATGGTCCCACTTAAACATGATTTATCGTAATTAGGCACAACACCTTTGTGAAGGCATGAAAATTCGTCATGTTTCTCTAAGGGCTCTACCATGTACCCGGATTGATCGTATGGTATAACTTTGGGACTTTTCTGCACAGCGTCTGTAGAAGGCTCGTTGATTTTCTCAGACCTTGATTCAGGTACATCTCTTTCTAAATCTTCATCATTATTTAAAGTGTCACTGTCGTCATCGGAACCTATATGACCTTTTGAACTCTCAGATTGTATAGTAACTTTCATAGCTTGCTCCGGTTCATTGCTCATGTAGTAAATATGAACTTTTTCAACAATGGGTGTCTCTAAAAGACTTGAAGGGAGCGAGGGCCACTCCTCAAAGTCACTAGATTTTTGCCTAGTTATTTCAGGGATATCTTTGGGTGAAGCTTGAGGTGGTAATTCAGGCAATGGCCAGTCTTCTGAGTCTTGGCTTTCACTAGACTGCTTCGATTGTGCCCTCAGAGGACTGACTTTTGTAGAGCTTTCACCTGATTTTTTTGCCTCCAAAGTTTCGTCTCTTTTTTTGCTAATCTTCTCGACATCCTTTTTAGCTTCAGAATACATTTCACTAATTTTAGTCTGATCTATTGGAATGTCAGGCATTTCTGCCGACGTCCTTCTGTCTGTGTCCGATATATAGGCAACATTAGCATTGCTCGGTGGGTCGGAGCTAAGGCTAGCCTGGTGGTCACTCGAATTTAGTGATTCTTCATTTATGCTCTCGGACCGCGAACATGCTTTAGTTGAATCTTCGTCAGCACTCGTTTTTTCGGAGGCAGTACTTCTTTCTGATATCCTTGACAGTGTTCGCCCAAAGTTCTGACCATAACCAATAACAACGTCAGAAGCAGATGATGATGTTGCAGGATATAGAAAATTAACGGGAAAATCATTTAAGTCATCGGTGAAATCCGCCTCAGTGGAATCTTTAGAAGTATTCGATGACAGAGGTGGATTTTTAGAGAAAGTTTGAAAGTCATCTAGTAATCTTTGGTTGTTGTATTCAAAAGCGTCTTTGGTAGCATTTAAGCTTTCATAGCCATCGTGGTCTTGTGGTATCCACGCCTCTTCAATACTAGTACTATTCTCACTACCTGATGCGCCAAAGAAAGGGCGCCAAGTTGGTTTTAGCTCCTCTCCACGTCGATATGCCTCACCCAAGGACCCAGAAGTGGATTCAGTGGTCTCAAACGACCCCCTAGACTCTACACTCAATGATCCTCTCGAATCCATGCTAGACTTAGAAGAACTCTTTTGCTCATCAAGGCGTCCCTTTCTTCTTGAAGATGAATCATCGACACTTAAAGACCCTTTAGAAGGAGTGGTTGTAGTGGTTGTATCCATGCTAGACTTAGAAGAACTTTTTTGATCAGTATCTTTCAGAGCTCTTTTCTTCATGAGTTCTCTTTCAAATGACGATGTTATAACATTACCGTCATCATCAAAATCTATAGTAGTATTTTGATCTTCTTGAGATATTGTAATGGCAATTTTGGTTTTCTTTACAGTCCTTTGAAGTTCTTTCTTAATGTCTGAGTCTTTTGATGCGGCTGATTGACTCGATTCAGACTCTTCAATTACACATTTACCTATTTTATCTAGAGCGTTCTTTCTAACATTGGGTTTGGAAAGTTGTTCCACCGTTTTATCTATACTTTCGGAGCTCGATTCAGAATCCGTTGGAGCTTTTTGTGAATCTACTTGACCTTGTTTTTCTAATGTTGGTGTAGGAGACTTTCTAGTACCATACTTAGCAGGGCTTCGAGGACTTTCAATCCGGCCAAGCTCTGGAATTGGTGACGGGGATTTAGAATTGGATTTAGAATGTTCGCTAGATAGGGTATGTTGAGATAATAAATGCTCTTCGCCATACTCCATTGCTTGTTTAAGTTCTTCTAAGCATTCTCTATCTTTTTTATTCAATTTTTCTATATCCTGAGATATACCTAATGGCCTTGCAATTGAACAACTCACACTAGATTCGTCATCGATAGAACTTCCTTTAATGTTTGCACTAGACGGACTAACATCTTTTTCTATACTTGTCCAGGAAGTCGATTCTGAACTCCTTGACCGTTCAGCACTTAACTTAAGTAATTCGCTGCGTCTTGATTTTGTTGTCAACAATGCTTTATGTTCAGCTTTTTGTTCAGTAGGGGATATGTCGTTAGCACTGCCTGAACTACCAGTTTGCTCTCCAGACTCTGACTTGTGTATAGATTTTGATAAACTCGAATCAATAAATGGAATATTTTCAATAGTGGGGCTATTTTCTTGAGGAGGCGTTACTATTATTTTATTCTTATTTTTGAACTTCAAGGCTAAATCAACTGGCTTTGGCTGATCTCTTGTTGGCTTAGAATCACGTTCAGTTTCCGTTTCTGAAAATATTTGTGACATAGATTCATGTTTCAAGAATTCAACTAAACTTGCAGAAGATTCATCAAATGTACTTTGTGGATCCAGCGGTTTTCTGCTTCTATTTGTCTTGTTGCTTGTATCGGATAGTGGTAATTCCGTGTCAACCGTATATTCTTCATAATCGACTGTCATCCAGGAATTTGTATCGTCACTCCTGCCACGGTACAATTTAGATTTTATATCTTTTCTAGAGGCTTGGTCTTGATCTGATGAGCTGTCTGCATCGATATAAGGAAGCGAAATACCCAACATATTACTTTCATCTGACATTTTTAGCTCACTTACTTCGGTCAACGATTCTTCTTCACTCGTTAATCTCATTACTTCTGGTTTCTTTTCGGTGAGTAATGTATGTAAGTCCTGAGAGCTTTTACTTTCTTGCAGTTCAGTTAACCTTTGTTTGTTATATATGTCAATTTTTCTCCGTTCCATAATTATAGTTTGTGTGTCATTTTCAATAACTGTATGCTGAGAACTCGTCATCCATTCTATGGAAGAATCGTCTTCAGTTTTTTCTTTGTAACTGTGAGATGGCGAGACTTCTTTTAAGTCCGATTCTTTATTCGAATCTGCTTCCATTACTGTCGAATGAACGTCAACCGTTACAACTTCCTGTTTGAAATGCTTATCGGGAATCGGTTCAGACGGTCGAGTTTCTGTAACTGGCGTGACATAATTTCTATCAAGACTTTTTGACTTAGCTTTAGCATCTAAATGCACGTCAACCTTTCTATCCAAGCTTTTTGATTTGACACTCGGGTGAACCTTTTGATACACCACTTTTCCTTCGATCTGCTGCTTAATTTCTTGTTTTTTAGACAACGTTTTTGGAGATTTTTGCAATGCTGCGAGATCATCCAATTTATCTTCTGCCGATTGACTTGGTTTATCATCCATACTTTTATTTATCTTATTATTTGTTTTTGAACTCTTTTGATCTTCGAAACTTCTACTAATTTTACCACCTAACTTATTGTCCAATTTCTTAGGAGACTTGGCAATGAAAACGTGGTCTTCTGCTTTGCTGTTTATTTTAGTTTCGATTATAATCTTGTCGCCTTCAGTTTTCACCAAAATTTTATCTTCAGGAGGAGGGAACGGTGGCATTGTATCTTTCACAGGACTAATTAGAGTCTTAGTCTGTTTCAAAGCAGCTTCAAACAGCAATTGTTGCTTTTCCTTTCGCTTAGCAATTTCTGTATCACTGTCTTCTTGAGATTTAGTTCTTTCCTTACTTCCACCGCGTTTAACTTCCATTTTTTCTAGAGATTTCGATTTTTCTTTTGAGACTTTCTTTATAGTTTGTTCTAATTCCTGACTTTTAGCACGAGCTATGTCCAAAGGAGGAACAGTTAGGAAATCCGGTCGTTCTTTAAGAGACGAGGGCAGAGATTTCTGTGTTTGAAGAGATTTTATTCTAGTAGCATTTGTATCAAGAGATCCACCTTTATTTAACTTTCCACTTACCTTTGGCTTATCATCAGCCTTTGCTTTCAAAGTTAACTTTTTCTTTTCTTTTCGTTTAATTCTTTCTATATCAGGCACTATTTGATCTTCGCTTAAATCCGATAGTTTCCTTATGCTTCCTCTGGGAGAGTTCAGCGAAGACGTCGGTGACCTTGAAGGTGATTTCGATAAAGGAGAACGTGATATGGGAGATCGACTTAGAGGAGACCTTGATGGCGATTTAGCTTGTGATTTAATTTTAGTAATATCATAACGACGTTTAAATGATCGCGGTCGACGTTGCTCAACTAAATTTTCTAGCAACTTTAATTCTTCACTATCAATTACTACAGATTTTATTTCTTCTGGTAGTTCACCGGATTGTTCTTCTTCAACTTCTTCAATTTTGTCAATAGTTTCTTTCTTTATTCCGTTAACCCTCGTATTCCTATCTTCTATCAATGGCTTTTCTTCTAAAATTTCTCCTTCCTCGTTAATATCTTCAACAGTGTCATCCTTAGAAGAAAACGCATTCATAGGTGGTAGTCTGTGTAATTGTATAACCGGAGTATCCAAACTCTTCGCTCTACGACTAGCTGTTGGCGAATCCTGAGTAGCTTTTTGACGTTGCAGAGAAAACACGGATCCCTCAGAGAGGTTTAACCTAGCATGAGCAAAAAGAATTGGGGTGCCTCCAGTTTTACGCAACATTGGCGAAATTAACTCATCCCGTAAACTCTTCTTTATATCCAGTTTAGTAAATTCTCTTTTCTCTGGTTCACTTTTTTCTTCAGACTGTGTACGAATGCCAGTGACTTTCTGAATCTCCATGTCAACTAAAAGTTCGTCATCAGATTTTAGAAACTCCGTACTTTCTAAGATTGGTGAAGGTATATTTTCATTATACTCCCAAGTAGAACTTTCTTTGCTAACTTGCTTTAACTCCGGAACATTTTTTATAGCTACATCATCTTCAGAGCTTGGAATTGAAATTGATCGTTCAGATATACGTCTCAATTCAGTGGCGTTAGAGCTAGTGTCTAAAACTTGAGGATTATATTTCGCTTCAAGCTCCGCTAGTTTACGACACTGTGGAGGAGAACCCTCTATTTCAGTGGAACTCATAGTTTGCCCTCTATGCCAAGCCCCTGAAGTAATTTTATCATATTCTAATTGTAAGATGGGTTCAAGATCTTTCCGTGATTGCGGGGGAGAGAACTCCAGTTTTGGCGCAGCCTCAGTGGTACCAAATACGTCGTCCGAATCAACACTTTCATCATCTGATGAAAATGACGTAATACGAATTTTATTGTTATTCTTATTTTTTACCTTCCCACAAACTCCTTTTTTACCGGTTCCTCTACCCTTCTGACCTCTTTTTGGTGGAAGTTTTTCTGATTTAGATTTAATGTCAGCTCGCAACTTTTCAGCTGCTGTAAGTGGCTTCGGATCTTTAGAAATTGGAGGCTGGGAAATATTTCTTCCATTAATAGTAAACTTAATATCATGAGGATATTGAGGTTCCTGTCTCATACTATCAGTTTTAGAACTTGTGGCTGAATCACTTTCAATTTGACTTAATTTAGAGTTCAATGTTTCAAGTAATACAGAATCTAAAGTCTTCGAAATATCTCTCTTAGGACTAGGTAAATGCTGCATTTGACAGCTTTTGTCCACTTCTAGTGTAACTGGATTTACTTTAGATAAATCGATATTTTGAGTAAATAGGAAATCACGACTTTCAACTTCCAAATACTTAGATACGTGATCCGATTGGATTCTTGGTGACTTCGGAGATTTTGGAGATTTAGGCGATTTCGGTGATTTTGGCGATTTTGGAGATTTCGGCGATTTTGGTGACTTTGGTGATTTCGGTGATCGCGGTGACTTAGGGTGGTCGTGATATTTGCATCTTGGATGAGCGTTAACCACGTGACGGCCATTTTGAGGTGGAAGCATAATTATGTCAGGTGGCGGCCTCTTATCATCTAATGGCGACGGCGCCGTTCCATTCATAACGTGTCGTTTATGCAAAACATATGGAATGTCGTAACCGTCATCGATCGACTTTTTTGTATCTACAAAACCTGCTTTAAACGCATCGAATTCTTTGAAATAATTTTTTGGTAGGTCGAAGGGCGGTCGCGTATCCGGATGCCTGGAAGGAAGTTCGAAATGTGATCGCTTAGTCGCAATAGGTGGCGCACTTGGAATTTGTCTAAATATGTAGTCTTCGTCACTAGATTCAGCTGGTGTTAGATCTATGGATTTTTGATGCATTAAAACGTGTCTTCTAGAATTAACACTGCTAAACCGCGGTCTATTTGCTAAACTGTTTGGATCACTTTTAGTTCTTTCTACAGTCGGATGAGTGTAAGGAGCAGCGGTATCAGCAAGACGACTGCTTGAACTCGTTTCTAATATCAGTTTGGGATTATACTCATCGAAGTGTGTTTTGGCCATTAGCTCCTCTTTTAAATTTTCTTTTCGGACAATATGCGTATGAACTTTCCCACGCATTGATTTATCAAATTCAGATTGTAGTATTGAAGGTGTCCCAGATTGCATTGCTGCTGCTTTAGCTTTATTTTTGGCATATTCAATACTGTCCATCGCCGGTAAAATACGAACATTAACATCAGATTCATTAGAAGACTCCTTGACTAGATGCGATGTTGGTGCATTTTCTTTGCTGGTTGACCTGGTTAACGATTCAATTTTATCCTTATCAAAACTAAATACAGTTTCAGAAGAACGACGACGTTGATAGCTATGTATCTTAGCAGCTCTGTTATTATCAATTTCCGTCTCCAGACCGAAAATCTTTTCGGGCCATATATGTGTCGTATGTGGGTGAATATCTTCTTCCTCAGTGGATATTTCTTCAATTTTCTTTGGTGGGCTCAAATCTGAATAATGGCAATATTGCTCAAGTTCAACATTTTGTAAACTTGCTGAATGTATCGGTGCAGGTTCCTTGTGCTTGTTATTGCTGGGAAATGTAGAGTATGGAGTTGGAATGTGGTAAAAACTAGGTGAAGTGACAATGTTATTGATAAGGTCTTCATGAGACTTATCAAATAGTGTTTTCTCCCTATATTCTGGTTTTTCCATACCAATAAATGTGGATTGAGTATCATAAAAGTCTTTGCCAGAATCGGGGCTCGACGATGGTGATATCGGTTCGAACGGATCCATGTAAGCATTTTGAATACTTGTCACGCTTCTACGTCTAACACTTATATCTTCTGCGGCTTCATACAAGTTCTTCTTACAATCATAATAATCAGATTTAGAGTCTTGGCTCGACGTTCGTGAACCAGACCGATCAGAGCTTTTACTTTTTAGAGTTTCGCGTGATTTCTTACTGTCTGTATGATATACGCTGTCACGCGACTTCTTACTAGATTCTGCACTGCTTTTAGATAGCTTTGAATCATATATGTCACTTTTTGACTCTTGACTAGAAGTTCTAGAACCTAGAGCCCTTTTAATTTCTTTATAGAAGTTACCATCTGATCGAACGGATAACTTTTCGCGGGGTAAGACTCGGGGGTCGTCTAAAAGGAATGGATCGAGTGGAATGTCGTTGTCGCTCTTGTACTTCACGCCTACTATGTTAAGATTGGTCTCCTGATCTTCGCACTCGGACAAATGAGATATCGACTGGTCATCGTCAGACGGCAAGTCATTGCCGGAGTCCAAGGAGCAGGAGCGCGTATGAACGACGGAACCGCGCGGACGGATCCTCGCGTACCTACGGTTTTCAGAGCACTCGTCATCGGAACGCTCGATGACCTCGTAGCTGTCGTGAGAAATGTCGTCCTGGGAGCCGCTGCGGACGAATGTCGGCAGGTCGAGACGCGGCTCGCTGATCGCACCCGGGAAGCTGGAGGAGTAGG
>DWJU01000010.1:0-11060 GCA_018249115.1 Lobocla liliana liliana | reverse complement strand
AAGTTAGAAGCATGAAACTTTATTTTAGGTGGTGGTGGTAGTGGTAGTGGTTTAGTAGAGTGAAAACATTTGTATATGTTTTTTTTACTCATAAGTCGACATCTGAAGTCCACGCGGGCCGAGCCGCGAGGACAGCTAGTCATATAGCTATAGCTAATCGTAATAAGTTTATGAGGATGGATGTATGGATGTTTGTTACTCTTTCACGCAAATAATACTGAACGGATTTTGATGAAACTTTACAGTAATATAGCTTATGATATCAGAATAACATATAAGCTATAATTTATAAAGATATTGAGTGATTTGGCCATAGCATAGCGATAAGTATCGAATAAGTCGGAAAAAATTCTGTCCTCTGAGAGCTATCTTGGCGTACGCTGCTTTAACCGTTACCGTTAGAGTTACTTGAAAATAATGTATCGTGGAAATATTTCTCTTAAGCAGTTCTAACTAACAGTCTGCAACAGCATATCTCTATCTTTTATGTGGAAGCCATTAAAGCCAAAAATGTCAAGCATAAATACTTTTAGATACTTTTTTGACAGTGCTCGTATAGGAATAGTATTAAATTAATTTTTATCAAAATAGTTACATTTATTGCTTTTGGTATTTAAAGTCAAAAAACTTTGTCTTTTACACTAAATAATTTGGACTGATAGTTTAAAATTTATCATGATAAGAATGACTTGTGCGGAGCGCTATTAATCCACGTCGATGAAACGCTGCCATAATGCGACGCGCGGCGGCGCGAGTGGGTGAATCAGAATTGTTTCTTTTTGTGTATTTAGATATTAGAATTGTATTTTTGGTAAGTTTAGAAATAACAGTTAGTTATAGGTATTGTAAGTAGAAATAAGATAGTTTAGTTTTTGTAACTTTTTCAGTTTATAACTTTTATTGATAGCTGCTTTCCTTCTTAATGACCAGTGAAACTGTTATCAATTAACTTCTTCAATAATGATTCTTCAGTAAATCTATCTGCTGTTACGTCTAAGCCGTTGAACCAATTTTTGATATAGAGATAGATGGGACTTTGGGAAAGGACATAAGCTACTTTTTATCCTGAAAATAAACCTTCAAGGGGTTAACATGTGGGATAAAAGTTTGTATGGGGAACCAATAATTTCATAAGTTAGAGATGTCTAATTTTGATGATATTTGGTACCGAGATAGAAGGTACCCTGGAGGACAAAGGCTACTTTTTGGGGGGTGAAAGTTTGTATGAAATTTCGTCATTTTGAAGTTTTAAAACATTAAACTTTATTTTAGGTTTTTGGTTAGAAATACATTAACATGTCCCAGTGTTTTTGAAAGTTCTATCCCTAAGAGGGTTAAATAGGGAATGAAAGTTCTCTCTGGACCCAAGCCTAAAGTCGCGGTCATAAGCTAGTCAAATATAAAAGCGAAAGTTCATTCACTTATTAACTCACTCGCTGACTTACCCAAATTTTCAAAAACTACAGGGCCTTTAAAGCTGTAATTTGGCAGGTATGTAGGAAATGACATGTAAGATCAGGTTTTGCAACACAGCCAAATGTACGAGTTTAAAGGTCTAAATTTATATGAAATTCCTATATTTTTGGTACTAGAGACAAAAGGATGAGTTATTTAGTTTACAATGTAAAATAATTCTACTATAGACCGGTCTGGTCCTCTGCAGGTTGAAGTCTCGGTATAATAAAACTTTAATTATATATTGTCAGCTTTAATGCCTCGAAACTATTTTGACCTTGGTCTCTTACGCGGATTAAATTATGATTGATATTCACTGCATATCTGTGGACGTAAACGTGACTGGCAAAATAAAAACCGCTACTGCTAAGCAATTTGCATTTTTTATCGAAGAAGCAGATGAGTAAGTACATGTAGTAAATCGTAAAATACATACACACAACAAATCCGCAATCCATGGACATCAGTAATCAACCGATAGCATTGGAGTCCACTTTAAGTCAATAGATAAAAGATAGAAATAACAGATAGACAAATAATTAATTGACGGATTATAATTATATTACTAGTATAACCGACCTTGAAATTTGATTATAACACTAATATATATTTAAATTCATATTTTCCTCAAACTATATTCGCTAAATCTATACATAATTATTTCACCATAATACTCTCAGGGTTGTATAGTTTTATATGCGCATGAGTATATCATATTCCTGCATGCATGAGTATTTAATATTCTTTCTTCGTCTTCAAAAGCCTGATGGATAGTAAAGTTTGACCGGTGGAAGCAAGCCATAGCCGTGGGTTTTCATGGCACCCGTTTCGATTTTGTTTATTACTTCCAAAATTACAAAATCTACCAATCCATACTTGATAATTGGTGGGCTGTGGCTTAAACACTCGGTTCTGAGAGGAGACCCGTGCTCAGCAGTATTACAGTAATTTGTTGATAATGATGTAAGCGATAGGGTGAAGTCATCCCTTCACGTCCGATTTATCACTCTTCACTCTCCACAATTGAATAAAATGGTGTTTTTTTTTCAGAAAATGTTTAACCTAAATCTACTCTGCCTTCTATTATATGTAACACATATATGTGAAGGGTACAAAGTGTTGCTGATATTCCCAATGCCAGGGAAGAGCCACTCCATCCTTGGAGAGGGAGTAGCGAGGCATTTGCTGGAAGCTGGCCATGAGGTATGTGACTTGAGTATATTTTATACTAGTACTAGTCGGCCTGACAGACGTTCAGCTCTTTTTGATTGGTGGTGCAGTGACTTTCATTTCGCTTATATTTTGTTTTGGTTAAGACTTGGTAGAGATTGAGAAAACGTGAATTGCTTTTAGGTCCTAATTTCGCGATTTTCTTTTTTGGCACTAAATCGATAGACACATGTATATGAATATGAGTATTTTTGGCTTATAAATATGAAAATTATCAATAACTTGATGAAGAAGTCGCCTGTAGAGTCCATAAAATATACGAGTAAATTGTGTTAAATCGTTAAAAAGTAACACGTACACACACACACAGACGCATCAAGGATTTTAATATAAACGAAAAGATGATTTGACCTTATTTAAATTTTAGTTTTAGCTAGGTTTGATGATGATAGAGATAGTAGATATACTTAGACAAGGATACAGCAGACCTGAGGTGATATTATTGACGCATGTGAACTGATAAACTATCTATGAACTATAAAGCGTTTCTATTCTCGAGGTCTAAGTTGGTACTCTTCATGTTAATATATGGGTCTACCCTCTTTTAATCCGAATACAACTTTGGACCGATATACTTTTATCTTATGACTGATGATGATTATAATAGTAGCTATGAAATTATTTATACCTTTTCAGGTGACCTACATTACTCCTTTTCCGAAAAGTTTGAAACAAAATCCATTACTCAGAGAAATCGACATAAGCTTCTTGCAAAATGATATTCCAAGTAAGTATTAAATTTAAGTCGAGACTCCCCGCATCACTGACCCTATGTCATGAGTTTTCTACTTTTTACATGACATTACATTTTCTAAATAATATACAGCTTTGTCCCCATCAACCATCTTATCAATCCAACATTGTTTAGTTTTGAGTTCGGACTTTACAGAATCCTGCTGATTTAAGCCATAATTTCAAGATGTGAACTATGGCCTAATCTTGCTTATTTTCGCCAGATGACTATGAAAGCTCGGGCGTTGTTTTTTTTCACTGTTTGTGCACAAATATTAATCAATATCTGAGACGTTTATAACATAGTATAATCAAAGAAATTTGGCTCATTCTGAAGGTCAAGAGTCCAATAAACCATGCACATATTTCCGATATTTTAAAGTAATATACATATACATATTATAAAAATGTAACTGATTGCTGTCTTTACATATGGCATGTCTGCTGGCAAATATATGAAAAAAAAAAACGATTATGGGGGGCCTTTATAAACGCAATATAACCCAAAATAATTATTTTTTCACTTCTTGTCTGTTTGTTTGCCTGTTTATCTGTACGTTTGTGTACGCTAATATCAGAAACGGCCAGAATGCCGGAAAATCAGTAATATATTGACTTGGCTTGGCTGGTAGGCTTGACTTAACATTCAGTGTTTATTTTATTCAAATCGGTTAACAAATAAAAAAGTTATGTTAATTTAAATCATCGTGCTGGCCGAGTTCGGAGAGATCTAAGTCCACGCAGACGGAGTAGTGGGCACAGTTAGTGTGCTATATTTACGATGCAAGATGGCATCGCGAGGAAACTACGTTGAGAGTTCTCCAGGATGTGTGAAGTCTGCCACTCGCATTTAATTTGTATATCGGGCTACAGAACAAACTAAAATCTTTTAATTTTAAGAGGAGATCTATACCTGGCATTTATCCGTAAGGGTCTTTTTTATTTACAAAGAAGTTAATAGATTAAAAGACGTTATTCACATCAACTCAGATCCGAAGATGAGAATTTAGGAATACGTACCCGATGTAGGAAGGTACTAATTGGTGGGTGATAATTAATTCTTTTTTTTTATTGCAGAGGAGTTGCTTAATATAGAAAAGATAATGAAAAAAGAAGTTGATATCTTGTCCACTTTATTGGATTTATTTTTTGGTGTTCAAACGAAAGCACTAGGTCACGATGCAGTCAAAGTGTTGTTTAATGATCCTAAAGAGCAATTTGATATAGTAATAGTTGAATGGATGTTTAGTGAATTTGTCAGTGGGTAAGCAAATGAAATAAAATAAATTATTTTATTATAGGTGTAGGCTCTTATAAATTTTATCAGTTAAAATAAGGTATATTTATTATTTATTTACTACTGCATAATAATACATTTTTCTTTAATACATTCAAATACAAGTTGCAAAGCAAATGTAAGTAGCGAAATCTCTTCATGTTCCAAATTTTGAAAATAAAGAAGATTCGATTTACAATCATGTCAGTTTAATTCATGCCTTCTCCAATTGTGAGGAGAGACCCGTGACCAGCAGTGGCACATAAAAAAGGGTTGCAGGCAGGCAGGCAGGCAGTTTAATTCATGTGAACTTAGCCTTTCGCATGACTGCAAGGTACAAGAAATAATAACGATTAAAACAAAGATATGTTTTTTTACAGCATAGCTCCTGTCTTCAACTGTCCCTTCATCTGGGTATCATCGGTAGATCCTCATTGGATGGTATTGATGTTAATTGATGCGTTACCTAATCCTGCTTACACTGCCGATGCACAATCTAGCGCTACAGTGCCATTTTCTTTCACGGAACGAGTGAAAGAATTAATGACTATTGCATTTGGACTTAGTTTCAAGTATTTGTAAGTATATGAAAAGTAGTATATTTATGTGTTTTTTATGATTTTTACGTTTGAATTATTTTTTGACCAATCAATAAGCATGAAGTGTTTGTTATGGGATGATACGAGTCCAATAGGTCCGCAATGTTTTATTCTTGATAGTGAAAATGTGTTCCATTATTATGTTTTAATTTGGACAAAGCTATTGATAAGGTTTTAATTACAGTTATACATCTGATTTGGAACGAAAAGGATATGAAGGACTACTTGTACCTATTATTCATAAGAGAGGAAATAAAGCACCAGATTTCGAAGAAGTACGGTACAATGCGTCTTTGATGTTGGGTAATTCGCATGTTTCTATGGGTCACCCTGTACGTTTGCCACAAAATTATAAGCCTATTGGAGGATACCACATTGATACTAACGTTAAACCTTTGCCAGAGGTTTGTATTTTTGATATATTTTGTTTCTTTTTCATTGCTATCTTGTTAAGTATCGTTCGCATTCTATTTTACGCTGACAAAAGGCGGTTTGCTAGTCTTTAAATTTCTGAAAAAATATAATGCAAATTCCCAGGTATTTAGTTTCCTTACTGTATATCACGCACTTGTATATTTGAACAGTTAATTCTGTTCAAATTTACTGTTCTTTTACAGTACTACTTACAAATTGCACGCATGTGTTCAATTGTCAGTGGGAAAATGAAGAGTTAATTAAAAATACTTTTATGTATTTCTATTGCTGACATACTCATTACAGGACCTAAAGAAACTCGACATACTCATTACAGGACCTAAAGAAACTCGTAGACAATGCCAAAAACGGACTCATATACTTCAGCATGGGATCAAATCTGCGAAGCAAATATATGCCAATGGAACTTAAAGCCAGCTTATTGAAAGTGTTCGGGAAATTGAAGCAAACTGTCCTATGGAAGTTTGAAGAAGACCTGCCTAATAGACCAAATAATGTGCACATTTTGCAGTGGGCTCCACAGCAGAGTATCCTTGGTTAGTGCATAAGTAACCTCTTACAATATCTTCTTTACGATGGTAAAACACTTTGTGGTTTGACTCTGAAGGAATCACCGTCACTCTTAGTCTTGTAATAGTAGTAGTGTGGAGTGTAAGGGGGCATAAGAGCATAATATTTTGACAACTTAAGCTCCAAAATATCAACCTCATCTACACGTGGTGCACCCTGCTGTAGACGGACGAGGCTCTGACGGCCGATTACACTAACATAAATTGGGGTACAATGCGGAGCCGTACTGTATCTTATCGCAGTGCGGCATTACGTATACCCAACTTAGTTGATTTTTTTATCATAACTCCAACGGTGGTGTCAGCGTTCTCCCAACGTATAATGGGACCTACCCTGTGAAACTATTTAAATGAAGCAAAAATGTTTGCCTGCTGCGCTGCCTTGTTCTGGTGTGGTAGTGTACGATGTGGTGAGGCAAAAATACTTACATCACTTGAGGCATTCCAACTTAGTCCCGAGGCAGCACCGCGTCTGTGGCTGAAATTATACCTATCACAATACGTTATACGTTAGCAAAACGTTAGGATAGTGGTATAAAATTTGGTGTTCTATCTTTTTCCAACTATTAAGGCAACTTAGTCATCAGGAGTAACATCTGCGGCCGAGATCAGGGGAGGCAGGCTGTAAATTTGCTTTACAGCTCTTCCCTCTCGTTTACTACTGATTGCAATTTTTTTACAAAAATAATCCAATTACCAAATTTTACCAATTGCTTTACAGTCGAATTTGGTTGTTAAATCGTAACGTTTTTTGTTAGTCTCAAGCATCAAAATCGCCGATTGTCAACGGGATTTTAACGAAATCAGTATTAACTTTGCGATGGCTGTCGGAACGATCGGATTATTATTATATTACAAATGTCGAGACTGTCGCCTCTAGTAAAAATCCAATTATATTTCTAGTCGATCACAGAGGTCCATGGGCAGCAGTGGTGCCTCCAGATGGAACGCATGTTTGTTTGTTACTCAATGCAGCAAATGAGTATGCGATCCATCTGAAGTTACGTGGCCACTAAGTCCATGGACATTCACAATCAAGCCCGGATTAGATTGGAGTCTTTGAGTACTTGAAGTTGTGCACAGATGAATACTCCTGAGAATTAAGGTGGAATATCTCATATAAGTGTCTCTCCCTCACCACACTCTTCAAACCAGAACACAGCAGCGCTTAACACTGCTATTATAGCAAAAGCAGGTGTAGCGGTGGTGGTAACCACAAAGGACACTTTAAAAAGTACTAACCTAATACTGAGAATAAAATACTCAGCATACTCAATCCATTCTGATGTTATCTAACGATCCGTTCGCTTTTTTATGATACATATAGTTTAAAACGCTTGTCATAGACTTTAATTTTCCGCCATGTGCTTACAGTACGAATGATATAGAAATATTTAAAAAAGATAATTTATACGCCGTTACATTGATTATTAGACCGTTGCATGACAGTGAGACAACATTTTTGGTACAAGTCGAGACGACAGTGTGGATTGACCTTATTTGTAGAATACCGTACATTTGAGTTTTGTGATATAAATTCATAATTTCGAAGAATGTAGAAAAGTATACTCACCTTTCTTATGAAATAGAAATAGCTAACGAGCATAGTCCATCTGATGATAAGTGTCCACTGCCGCCCATGGACATCTGTAATCAACCTCAGATAGAATTGGAATCCTACCTGTGGTCGATGCTCCTGCGTTGTTACCCCTTTGGAAGTTGGAACCCAAGTTGGAAGGTCCGTATAAGTGTCTGTCCCTTACTCAAAACAGAACAGCTGTTACTGGAAATGCACCACTTACATGAATCGTTCTAATTTTGTCCTCAAACGTAGGAACGCATGTGTGATGGACTTAAGCTTGATTACAGACGTCGATGAGCGACAGTGACCGTTTACTGTTAGGTGGACTGCACGCTCATGTGCTCTCTCAATTTCATAAAAAATGTGCGATTCTAGAGTTGGAACAAACTTCTCCCGAATAGGAGACCAAAATCTGTATCCAATATATAAAATGTAGGCCTAATTTCTTAGAAACACCGACGGACGGATGAGAGATGTGGGTTTGAGTAGTTTCGATGAAATTATGCTAGCTGCATTGCAACTTTGTGGTTAACTTGTAGTCGAAATACAGGCAGTCTGTAGATACTTAACCTTTGTCACAGATGTTACGTCCGATACAATTAGGTCACGTACAAATATTTGTAGTTGTACTGACAAACAGACTGGCACGCATCAGGTGAGATTGTAGCCTTTTTAGCAAAAACTTTTATATCATGGAAAAGCAAGTGTGCAGCTGATGATAATAGACGCTTTCTACAATCATAGCCCCACACTAGTATTCCCTGTGTCGTGGGTGCCGTGGACACACGCAAAGACGAATACACAAACACCCAGACCTAGAACAGAAATCTAAATTCATCATTTAAATGTTTGTCTGGCCGGGGATCGAACCCGGAACCCTCTGCGTGTCAGATCGGTATGTTGAGCGCTCCGCCACGCGGGTTGTTATATATATATAGACAATCTCTTTTAATACTATGTGTTGCCACTACCGTAGATTAACGTAGAACACCTGTGTAGAAAAGTTGAGGGGTTACCACCCTTCCCTCACCCTACCATATAGAACACCGTTCAGAGAAAAGGATAGCAGTTGAAGCTTTGGGAGCATTTGGCGACAAGATTTTAAGATTACGACATAAATGTGGTGATGGTTCCTGTCAGAAGAAAACATAAATTTCAAGTTCCTGATGAGACGGCAAACACTTTTGTGTTGCACAAGCAAAAGTAACTTTCCTACTGACCGGCAGGTGGCTCTAACCCCATACATGGCTCTATCATCTCAGCAACTTCCTAGATCTAAATATAAGACCTTACAATCAGACTTAATCTTCTAGTTTTGTTTAATCGCGTAATCTCACGTATCAATGAGTCTCGACTCCACCGTTTTCCGGCATTCGGACACGACTAAAACGATTTTGCATAGATTTCTGATAAAAACTAACACGGCCTTGCAATTTACGGTAGTAAAATCGCCGTAGTTGATCTAGAAAGGACCCTGGAAACATTTGTTTGTTAAATAGTTACTTAAAACCTATTCGTTTTCGAACAGAGATCGTAGTTTCGTAGAGAAGTTCAATACCATTAGATAGAATTAATACTTTTCATACAAAAGTATTTCTACTTATAAACAGTTATTGCGTTTCGTTCTGTAGTTCGATCTGAGTTCTGCAAAATCTAGAACCATTAGTATGTCCAGCGGGTCGATGAGAGGTTAGGAACGAAGATATGCGAGAGATCTGACACTAGGAATCTGTGTTTTGAATGACAGAAATATATACAGAGTGTCCTCTTTCACACCAACTCAAAACATAATGCAAGATACAATCATGTGTGTGCTCGACAAGAATGAGACGAGAAACCTGCACGGTAGATGGGCATGGCGGCCGTAGCTGTGTTATAGGGCACGTATTGCGTCCAGTCTTGGCTCATAACTTAGATAATTGTCTGCGCTACACAAAACTAGATAAACCCTACGAACCAGTTCCCGATTAACCAACAGATGGAGCGATTAATTAGCAAAGTTGCGCAACGTGCAGCAACGGTCCTGATCCAGCGGTGACGGTTGCTACGCGGAACTCGAACGTGCCAGTAATTACTAGCCACAGACTTAGTCATGGATCATTACTAGCAATAACTTGCAGTTCGTAAACAAATAGGTCACTGAACTCCGATCATAATGACTGTTACAAAAGTCTGCAAATGTGGAAATTTACGAGGTACTTCAGTTTCTTATTACTTTGAAGTCACAGGTTAGCAGTAGGGGTCCAAACAATCTGTGTTTTTATGAGGTTGGGTTTGGGCCCAGTGCTTTCGTAATGTGAAGAGAAACGCATGTATTTTGGCTTCCTATATTTCATTCCGAATTCCGTAACTTAATTAGCCAATGAAGTAATTTTTCGGAAATTCGTCTTTAGAGTTTTTTTTTTCGACTTATGAAACACGGACCATTATATTTGTTATTGAGTAATTTAAATAGCAAATAAACTTGAACCCAACCCAAATGGCCAGACGTTCCACCTGAAACTGATCGTAAATTGGTTGGTATAGGTGGTAGAATCCTTCGTTGTTCGGCTTTGTAGACATCAACGCCACATCTATTTTGTGCCTGATAACACCAGTGTTAAGCTTAGCTGTTCTGGGTTGAGGGATCTCCCTTCATACTTATACGAGGCATTGCTTAGTCGTAGGATATAGCAACGTTTCTGTGGCCGACCTCAGGTAGCTATCTGAGGTTGTTTATTTATCTCCGTGGGCAGTACTAGCCACTTATTATCAGGTAGACTGTACAATCGTTTGCTGATTCTGTTTCATAAAAAGGTAGTAACATCAAGTGTTCAGACCCAATAAAGCAGAACACCAGCAAACTGCTGCTGTAAAACTGAAGTATGTAAAGTTGGTACCTTTATTCCACCTGTAATGAGATAATTACGCTTTCTTCCCACTGATTATAATAATTTGCGTGATCTGGTGCTCACTGCCGTTTGGGAATTTTACAATTTTCGTTCTTCAAACCGTAATTGGCACCCAATTTGCTGAATCGCTCTTCCATACTGATTGTTATCGCATTTTTGTTATTAACCGAGTTCAATTAATCACCACTCGAATGAATGAATACGGGCATGCTACACCGCGGCGTGACTTCGCCGCATGGTGCAGGGATTACGGGTCTCGAGGATCCCCTCCTTACCCGGGCAGCTCTCCTC
>DWJU01000009.1:0-11100 GCA_018249115.1 Lobocla liliana liliana | reverse complement strand
TAATTATATATTTGCACATTTCCAGATACGACACGGAACATCCCAGGCGATTTGTGGGCGTCCTACTCATGGCAGATGTATCCGGCTACACGGCTTTGTCAGAACGTTATAACAACCTAGGAAAATGTGGGACCTATCGATTAACAGTTACATTGAACACTTACCTCGGATCTCTTATAGAAGTAATCTACAGCCACGGCGGTGATATTATAAAATTTGCCGGAGACGCTTTTCTTGCGTTATGGAAAACAGATAAAAAGACCTTCATTTGTCACACCATACATACCGCAATAGCTTGTGCGCTTATTATTCAACATTCTTATGGATCTTACGAAACAGACGTGAAAGTAAACCTTAAAGTTAAGCTTGCTATTGCGGCTGGAAATATACTGTTTGTTCCTATAGGTAGCGGTATTGACATGAACTACATTATAATAGGTTTACCGGTTTTTGAAGCCAAAGTAGCTGAAAGTGTATGCGCTTCAGGTGAAGTTGTACTAACTCCTACAGCTTGGGGTCACTGCTACTCGAGAAATTACGATTACGTTATTCATGATGATGGGTTCGTAACCATTAAATCTATTCTTTATGATCCACGGGAAAAGGACGTTTCCAAGCCATTCGCAGGATTTGGAGCAATGTTAAGGCAAATAAAGAAACCGGTTATTACAATTAAAAATCTTCCAGATAATCTCACGGATTCCTCAGACAGCCTTACAGATTTGTTAGAAAAAAATGAAACGTTAAACCTGCGCAAAACGATATTGTTAGCAGAAGAAAAGAACATCGGTTCGGAAATACGAAAATTTATGATAAGGCCTGTACTTACTCAAATTGATGCACATCAACCACTAGAATATTTAACCGAAATGAGACAAGTTACAGTTTTATTTATAACTCTTAAACCGCGTGAATCCACTTACCCACAATTGATTACTATTGTCAACAATGCATATCAAATCACATGTAGTATCGTTTATAAATCAATGGGATGTGTAAATAAAATTATTCTCTTTGATAAAGATGTTATGATACTTGTCATATTCGGATTACGTGGTTTCAAACACGAATCTGAAGCGCAAGCAGCGTTGAAATGCAGTTATAGCATAAAAAAATCGGTATCAGCTCTAGACGGTGTTTTAGAAGTATCTATTGGAATAACTACAGGACAAGTGTACTGTGGCGTTGTTGGTCATCCTTTACGTAGAGAATTTACCGTTATAGGGGCAATTGTGAATAAAGCTGCAAGATTTATGTGTACTTTTCGAAATAAAATTACTTGTGACGAAGGAACTTTCGTAAAAAGTAAAATGTCAAGTAACGGATTTACACTTCAACCACCAACTATATTAAAAGGGATACCACAACCTGGCAAAATCTACGAATATACTGAAGATATCAGAGTAAAAGAATTATATGATATACCGATGATAGCACCTTTGCTAGACCGAAAAGAAGAAATAGAATATTTCGAAAGTTGGATTGATGATAATCATACATCTAATAGAGATTACCATGCTTTACTTATGATAGGTGAATCACGTATTGGGAAAAGCAGGCTTTTAGAATGGATGGCGCGGTACGTAAGAAATAAGGACCTGCGAGTATGTTACGTCTCCTTAACATCTATACATTCTGCAACTCCGTATTTAGCTTTAAGTCAAATAATAAATCAAATTTTAGATTTAAAAGAACCAATCGTTGGATTTACTAAAGAGGAAAAAATTGTACAAGTTTTAAATTCCTACAGTGATGAACTATGTTATCTGAATAATATAATTAAAGTACGTTTTGCGTACCATGAAGGGATATACTCCCAAGATGAACAAGTGCGAAAAGAAAAAGCAAAACACATATTTACTAAGTTAATTATGTCTGTGGCTGAAACATATGTAATATTTTTGGACGACCTACAAAATTTAGATGGACTATCCTGGGAGTTTATAGCAATTATTTTAAACTCTGTAAAAATGTTTACAGTTCTAACGGTTACGCGTGGCAAGTTTAATTCGGTAAGCAATTGGCTCTATAGTGTATTTACTAATGATAAAATTAAAAAAAATGTGCTTGGTCCACTAACATCAACATGGATAGCACCTTTGGCATGTCAGATATTAGATGTTGATGCCGTACCCAACGACTTATGTAATTCCTTAAGAATTCGATGTAATGGCATACCAGGGATAATTGAAAGCTATATAGTGCACTTGTTTTCAATCGGAGCGATAGAAGTTAAAAATATTCCTGAAAGTGAGTTAAGCAATTGGGTAAACGAAGACTTACAATTTCCAGATAATGATGTGTTACGTCCTATTGCTATTGATGCGAAAGATCAATTGAATTTGGATAAATTAGTCCAAGAGAACTTAAAAGGTCAAATAGGCATATGCGTAGTCACTCAAAAAGATAAGTTAAGTGTAGATTTAAATTTACAAAGTTTAGATACACTAATAATGATTCAGATTGATTCACTTACTCCTTATCAACAATTACTATTAAAGATAGCTTCAGTCATCGGTAATGTACTATCTCGAGATCTCCTAGAGAGTATAATGTATGAAAACAAACCAATAACTACAGCGAAAGCAGTAAAAAGATTATTTTCTATGCGTATCTTGTGTTGTGCAAATTCCAAATACAGTTTTAGAAGAAAAAATACCTCAAATATAACCGTTACTTCCTCCACTTCAGTACAATCAGATTTAACTTGTGATTGTTATTTTGACTACGATCCTGAAACATCTTATAATCTGCCAAAATACGCGTTTTGCAAAGTTCTAAAGTTTAAGAACAGCTATTCAAGAAAAACCTGTTACGAGCTTTTACCTTTCAACCAAAAGCGAGAATTCCATTCGCGTATAGTGCATTATTTAGAAAAAAATAAACAAAAGTGTATTTATTGCGGTGGTACAATAATGATAGTCCAATCTTCTATGAGTTTACAACCGGAAATCCCGTATGCTCGTAAACATGATTTGTTAGATATTTATGACAATATAGAAGAGAGTGATTCAGAATACGAATATGAGATGGAAACTACAGACATTGTAGATAACACACTATCCATCAAAGAAACTAGTAATTTAACTAGAGCACAATCAGAAGCATGGTACAAAAATACTTCACGTACTGAAATTGCAAAAGCAACTAGCGAAGTATTATCAATTCGAAACTCATTGTGTAGTATTTCATCTAACAAAAGTACTTCCTTATGTGTTCCTATATTAAAAAAAAGCTTAGACTATGATAATGTTAGTCGAAGATCAGAAAAAAGAGTTACCATGTCGAGTCTTACCTACAAAAAAAGGTCCGGAATGCTTGACAGCTTTAAAATATTTAATATGTTAAGGCCAATAATCGAAGCTTCGAAATTAAGCGATTGGTATAAATTGGGCGTTATTGATAGTAAGGACGGAATTATAAAAGAAGAAAAAAACAACAAATTAGGAGAATCATTTAATATAAAGCTCGAAAAAGATGTATCTAAAATTCATTTTAGTAAGTGCACTTGCATTGAATTGAATATTGTAATTCACGAACAACTAATTCAACACGCTATAGAAGCGGAATTAAAAAAGAAAGCTGTTGAATTCATGATTAAATTCGGTCTTCTAAATGTTCTAGCCAATAACTTCGCCAATGCTTTACCTAAACTTGAAGATGCTGAAACAATTTGCAACACGCAATCGGGTGATATAGATAACTTTGAACGAAAACTTTTTTTAGGACGAATATATTCATTGAAAGCTGCTTCAAATCTCATGTCTGGAAATTTATTAGCTGCTAAGATAGATATAGAAAATGCTTTACGTGTTTATCGTATAGAATTTGACAATCTAAAGGACATTTTCAAACTAAATGATATCGTCTCCAATATCACTTTAAAACGAAAAAAAAATCGTGAACGTAATATGGTCATGAAATCTTATTCAATATTCTGCCTTAACGTTGCTACGTTATTATATTCTGCTTTAGGGGAAGAAGGAAAATCAAGAAATGCCGCTTTACGCGCTCTTTACTTGGTGCAAAAGGTTGAGACTAATATTATTGATATATGTGATGCATTCACTAATGCAATTCAAATGGAAATTGACCGTGGTTCTCCGGGATGTACTATAGATGTTGAACGTATGGCAAACGCTACCATAGAGAAGTTAACCTGTCCTGTTCAGGCAGAGGAGTTATTCGCATTAGGCAAACTTTTTATGGCGTACTTCCGCGCGCGTATGGCACGGGGTAATCTCGGTGCCAGTGTGCGTTCTGGTTATAGGGTTCTTGTTATAAGTCGCTTCCTAGAAGCCAATGATATATCCATAGATATTATTCCTGATCTGTTTTATATTTTACTTTCACGGTGCCGCATACAAGAAGCTATTGATGTCCTTAAACTAATTTTACGATTACGCCAGAACCAGACTTCCCTCGAATCTGAAACTTGGTACTATGCTCTTTGTATAGACATGATACTGGATGCAGGATTCCAATTAGAATCACCACTAGACATAAGCCGATTTGCAGAGTATGCTTTACATAGAGGAAAGTATGCAGGTCCGAGCCGGCGGAGATTAGTGGTCAGTCTTTGGACTTATTGGCTTCGAGCTGACTCAGATCGTAAAGCAAAGCGGTTTGAATCCGAGGCTTTGAGCTGGTGTAATCGAGACGATGACGATGGATCTTTAACCACTCTCTTCAGTGCTATGAGACTTGCAGAAGGAATGCTGGAAAGTCTAGCAAGAAAAGTCGATGATTTAAAAAAGGTATATATACATAGTTGCATACATACATCATCGACCCTTTTCATTCGCACTACACAGGACACAGGTCTTCTATCAGAATGATAAGGGTTTAGGGCCTAAACTTTAGGCCACAGGCCATCACGCTGGCCAAGTACGCGTTGGTAAACTTCACACATCTTTGAGAACTTTTTTACAGAACCCTCAGGTGCGTAGGTTCACAAAGACTTCGTTCACTGTTTAAATTTCTCAAAAAATGTATTTTATTATTTTATACCATTTCAATAATCATTGGGCAAGGGTGCATTATTATCTATCGACAGTGTCTATTAGTTGCAATTCGATGTTATTTTCAGCTCACAGAAATAGTTTTATATGGAATTGCGTTAAATATAGGTATTACTTAAATCCTGACGTATACACGTGAAACTTTGCTTTTTTTACAGGTGGTTGACCTCATGGAGTTACGCTCTTTGGCTGACAAGGAACTGATAAAATTAGAAAAGGACTCTCATACTTTACGTGCAATATATCCTCGATGGCTTTTACTCAAGGCTAACTCACTCAGTTTGTCTGGACGACAATCTGCCACTTCTACTTTTATTCAGGTAGTTTTTGTGTTTTAGGCGCAAGTAACGGATGTGTAGTTCATCTCTTGTAAGTCTGATAGAACGTTTCGTAGTTCAACTGCGGCACGATAGCCACTCCTACTTCTGCTTTATAACAGCAGTGTTAAGCATAAGCGCTGCTGTGTATAGATGTAAGGAGTATGGTAAAGCAGAGACACTTATCCGAGGCGTAGGAGGCCGACATCAGGCCTATCATTTTTAGGGTAGTTTGCAAATGTCTATAAATGGCATCGACTACTTACCATTAGATGTTTAGGAGTTTTCTGAAGTATAATAAAACGCTTTTCTCTGTCTGAGCTGGTTACTGAATGATTTATTGATTCCTTGACCTATTTATATATATTTTTGCGATGACACATTCTATACAATCACAAGTTAGTATTTTTTATCGTCCGACCAATGGTGATGCGCCGCAGGGCGAATCGCGCGCGGGGCGCGGGGCGCTGTTTTGCACACGGCACCATTCATCGCGAAGGCATAAATATAGGTGGCGCGCCAAACGCGGTACTAGTCTGTCGTGCGCCGTCGTCGTGTGAAGGTTATCTACGTCGATCCGCCGTGCGCCGTTAGCGTCGCGTGTCCATCTACGAAGTCCCAGAGTGTGTAATGAAGACATGTGGGAAGCTGGTGTTCTGCTCGATCTGCTGCTTGCCTCGGTTTACAAACTGCTTCAATTCGAAGCGAAACGGCCGGCGTGTGCGTCGTTGTTGCCGACGTGCTGCGTCCGTGCCTCCATACTGTTTCCGAACATAACAACGTCTTTTTCAAGACGACTGCTTCATGTTTCTTTCCAAAACGTCGTAAGGTAACGTCGTCGTCGTAAGGTACGGTTCGGAGGTATGGTAATTGGTATTGTTCGGAGGTAAGGTAACTTTGTGACAGGTACTGTGTCACTACATCACTCCCCCCTAAGCGAAGCGTACGTTTGGTTTTACCGCGCGGCCGGATCGAGTGACGTAGGAATCATACGGTGCGCTTGGGGTCGACGACCGCGGCTCGACGCTCGGTGTTGTTTCCGTGCGCGCCACATGCTGTGTCGTGCATGTTGTAGTAGTTGTAAACCCTTCGTTGAGTAAGTGCGCTGGCTTGAGTCTGTCTATAGAGACAACTGTAGTTCGAAATGGCATCTGTATGGAGAAATGTTTACTGTCTCGTCGAATAACCTTGAACGGGCCGTCGTAAGGAGGGGTCAATGGGCTTCGCACAGTATCATTGCGCACGAACACATGGGTGCACGACGCTAGGTCTTTATGTACAAAAGTGCTTCTGTTATTGGAGTGAGACTTGCTGCTCGGGGACAACGTCGACATTGTTTCTGTCAGCTTCTGGACGAATTCTGCGTCTTCATTTTTCGGCTGTGAAGGCACGAAGAAATCTGACGGTATTCTGAGTGTAGATCCGTAGGTAATGAGTGCCGGGCTTAGTTGAGTGTCTTCCCGTAGAGCGGTACGAAGGCCAAGTAATACAGTAGGTAGTTCCTCGCTCCAGTGTGCACCGGCGTTTCGCGCCATAAGCGCGGACTTCATTGTTCGATGCCAGCGTTCAACTTGACCATTTGCTTGAGGATGGTAGGCAGTCGTACGTATTCTTTCTATGCCGAATTTTTTCATAAGTGAGTTGAATAACGACGATTCGAACTGACGTCCTTGATCCGTTGTAACTCGTAAAGGGCAACCGAATCGCGATATCCATCCCTCGTAGATTGCTTTGGCGACAGTGTCGGCGGTGACGTCACGTACAGGGATTGCTTCCGGCCATTTAGTGCAGCGGTCGATTATTGTTACTAGGTATCTGTAGTCGTTAGAGGGCGGTAGTGGTCCAACGATGTCAACGTGAATGTGTTCGAAACGCGACGATTTTTGAAACTCGCCGAGTGGACTGGTAACGTGTCGTTGAATTTTCCCGCGCTGGCAACCGATGCATGATTTCGCCCACAAACCAACTTCTATATTCATTTTCGGCCAGAAAAACTTTGTAGACATTATTCTTCTTGTTGTTCGAACACCAGGGTGACTTAGATCGTGTTGCGCTTTGAATGCTATTATACGATAAGTCGCTGGTAGGTATGGACGAACGTTGCCGGTTGATGTTTCGCATATGATGGGTCGTTGACCTCCGGGCAATGTGATAGGCGCGAACTTGAGACTTGGGTTCGACATGCATATCTTCAGTTCTTCATCGTTTTCTTGGTCTTTAGCGAGTTGGTTGTAGTTGATCGTAGAGTGCGACAAATCGATTTCTTCGATGCGTGATAAAGCGTCAGCTGCTTCGTTCTTATCACCGTGAATGTATTTGATGTTCGTACAGAACTGACTAATGTAGTGCAGTTGGCGTTCTCGTCGTGGTGTATCGCTGCTACTTGACGTTCTTGTCAGGGCGTAAGTTAATGGTTTGTGATCCGTGAATATTGTTACGTCGCTGCCCTCTATCAGTCGTCGTAGGTGTTGCACAGCGGTGTACATTGCTAATAATTCGCGATCGTACACGCTGTAACGTCGCTGCGTCTCACTCATAGTTTTTGAGTAGAATGCCAGTGGTCGCCACGCGTTGTCTATTTTTTGTTGTAGTACTGCGCCGATGCTAGTACTCGATGCGTCGGTGAATAAACATAGCGGCGCGTTAGGTATCGGGTGCGTTAGTGTTGTGGCCTCGAGTATGCTTTGTCGGCATTTTTCAAAGGCTTGTTCTGCTACTTGCGACCATTGTATCGGAGTTTTGTCGTTCTTCTTACTGTTATGTAGGTATTTGTTTAATTCATGTTGGTACTCGGCTTGATGTGGTAAACAACAACGATAAAAGTTTATCATCCCTAAAAATCTTCTTAGTTCTTGTACTGTTTGTGGTTTGGGATAGTCGACTATGGTTTTAATTCGTTCTTGAGTGGGTTTGATTCCTTCCGATGACACCTCGTATCCGAGGAACTCGATGGTTTTCTTGTCAAACTCGCACTTTTCGATGTTAAGACTGACGCCGTAGGTATTTAGGCGTTCGAGTACTAGTTCTAAGTGGCGGCGGTGTTCTTCCTTGTTTCTAGAGTGTACGAGCAGATCGTCGACGAAACAGAATACGTTGTCGTCCAGTCCTCGAAGAACCTCATGCATGAAACGTTGGAAGGTCTGACCACTGTTCCTTAATCCGAACGTCATGCAATTAAATTCGAAGAGGCCAAATGGGGTGATAATTGCTGTCTTTTGAGCATCTTGTTTTTCGATTGGTATCCAAAAATATGCCATTTTCAAATCAAGTTTCGAGAATATTTTCTTGCCGTGGAGTTGGTATGTAAAATCTTGAATTCGTGGAATGGGGTATCGGTCGGGAACGGTGACGGCGTTGAGTCTTCTATAATCGCCACATACTCGAAGTGATCCGTCTTTCTTTTTGACAATGTGAAGTGGACTCGCCCACGGACTGTTTGACGGTTTACATATTCCCATCTCGATCATGCGCTCGAACTCGAGTTTTGCTGCTTTATATTTATCGGGCGGTAGAGGGCGCGCACGTGAGTAGATCGGCGGCCCAGTTGTCTCGATGTGATGTGTGACGTCATGCTTGGCTGGAGTCTTGAGTGTCATTGGTCGCAGTACATCTGGATATTTCTTCAGCAGGTCGTGATGAGTGTGGTCGCGGTTGATAATGTAAATTGATTCTTCTTTAGTGTTAATTTTAACAGCGTTTACACTAAGCTCCGTTACACGGTCGATAAGTTTTCTTTGGTGCAAGTCGACTAACAGCTTATGCTGAGCTAGAAAGTCGGCACCCAGTATTGAAGTCTTCACGTTGGCGACGACGAAAGTCCACTTGAAACTTCTTCGTAATCCTAGGTTGAGCTCGAGTGTGCGCTCTCCGTAGGTACGAATCTGTGTTCCGTTGGCCGCGTAGAGTTTGTAGCCTGCATTGTCCGCCGGTTTTGAGTAGCTCTGGTTTCGAGCGGCTAATACAGATATGTCAGCTCCCGTGTCGACTAGAAATTTCTCCCGGTTATTGATGTCGGTCACACATAGGCGGTGGCTTGTTTGGTTTACATCGACACCCGCCACTATCGATGTACGTTCTAGTTTTCCCGCTTTTCCATGGAACACGGCGATTCACATCTTCGTGCCTCGTTGCCGAATCGGTAGTGATAACGGCACAGCCAGTCGGGATCGCCGGGCTTGCGGGCGTTATTTATACGCTGTCTTGAGTGTGAGCGTGAGCGGCTACGATGTGCTGAGTTTTGGCGGGAACGGTGGTACGACGAATGTTGGTGTTGGCGGAGTTCGGCGATTTCGAGTGATAACTTCTCAATTTGTTTCGTAAGCATATTGAGTTGTAGGTTTGATATCGCGTTTAACTGCACCTCATTGACTGCTGCACTTGATGGCGGAATATTTGCTGTGGAGACTGCGGCGACTGTTGTGGGTTCGAAATGCTCCATCATTTTGTCGGCCATCGCGGCTAGTACTATGAGCGATGATTCGGTGTTGACAGAGAGGACAGCGCGTACTTGAGGGGGCAGCTGGTTGAGCCACATGACCTTCAGCGCTTCATCAGATAGTAGCTTGCCACTGAGATCTCTCATTTTACGCAGCAGCTGGCTCGGCTTGTTGTCGCCGAGTTCGAGACCGCTGAGTAGCTTCTGTAACTGCCAGTAATCTGACTCTTGGTAAGTTGAGATGAGTCTGTCCTTGAGCGTGCTGTATTTGCCGGTGATCGGTGCATGTAAAATGATGTCTCTGTTTCTAGTCTCCTGGTAATATATTAAGACGATGCAGGTAGACAGTGTTAGTTAGTAAGCAGATATTTGTTTGTTCTGTTTCTAGTTTCCTGGCAATATCCCCTGACGATACAGTCAGTCAGAGTTAGTTTGTAAGGAAATATTCGTTTAGTTTCTGTTTTTAATGACCTGGTAATATACCCAGAAGATGTAGACAGTCAATGTTACAGTTTTTAAGCAGACATTTATTTAGTTTCTGTTTCTGGTTTCCTGGTAATATCCTCAGAGAATATAGACAGGCAATGTTATGTTTTTAAGTAGATATAAGTTTCTGTTTCTGATCTCTTGGTAACTTACCCAGTTGGTTGTTGCAGAGGGTAGGACATACATGGACTCTTGGTTTTCCGTACTGCATCGTGGACTTGTTGTCGCTGCGGAGTGCTGTCGCCAAACCCACTGGTATCATGTCTGTGCACGCGGTCCCGCAGCCCTCTCCACCAAGACCTGGTGAATCGCGACAATGTTGAAACTGACGCAATTCGACATCGTGCGTCGGACGGAACGTTAAGCCGTTGGTCCCAATTGTTATCATTTTATACCGTTATAACTTGTTGGAGGCATTGAATGATATATTGATCATAATATAGAAAATTAAGCAGATAGACGTTGAGTTTCTTGCCAGATCCTCTCAGCAGAGGTTATGTTCAGATTCGGTAGTAGTATAAGTGAAAATTATATTGTCTGACATTTTGTAAAAGCACCCCTACGCCTAAACAAAAAAC
This sequence comes from Lobocla liliana liliana, assembly GCA_018249115.1. Taxonomy (NCBI): domain Eukaryota; kingdom Metazoa; phylum Arthropoda; class Insecta; order Lepidoptera; family Hesperiidae; genus Lobocla; species Lobocla liliana. Next base: position 263 of record DWJU01000009.1, on the reverse strand, counting down.
AAACAATAAATGCTCAATTATCATCATTATCATCAACAACCCCTACCTGTCCCACTGCTGGGCACGGGTCTCATTCAGAGTGAGAAGGACTTAGGTCATAGTCCACCACGCTGGCCAAGTGTGGATCGGTGGACTTCACACATCTTTGAATATTTTTTTATAGATCCATCGGGTAGGTACCTATGTAGGTTTCCTCACTATGTTTTCATTCGTGGTAAAGCAAGTGATAATTAATTTCTAATACGCGCATTATTTTGAAATAT
>DWJU01000008.1:0-11672 GCA_018249115.1 Lobocla liliana liliana | reverse complement strand
ATTATATTTATAGTCATACTATTTGTGTCTGTGCCTCAAATAGTATCACTTCTTTTCCTGTGGCATATACAGGCAACTTAGTGAATAAATAGAAAAGATCTTCCAGCCAAGTTATCCATCTAATGGAGTGATTTCCAAAGTAGTCCAGGTGGAACCTCAGGGTCCACGGGAGATTAGATGAGGGTCTACGTTGGCGTGAAAAATTAATGGGGGGGTCCACAAGTTGTAAGTGGGGGTCCACGAAAATTGATCCTGTTTTGGTATTAAGGAAGGATGATGGCTTCAGTTTATAAAACAAATAATAAATTTGTAAAATGTTTGTCTTAAAATAGGTAGGTAGCTAACTCCACAGTAGGTATGTAGGTTACTTTGAGTGGAGTTTGGGGCTGAAACTCAACCATGATGCAAATTCACATCGTTAGATCTAATCTTCACACTGTTTGATGAGTTTTGGGAATATGACTCTGATCTAGTCACCAATATGCCCAGCCTAATGTGTTGACTATAGGAATCCCCTTTTTACCTTTTACAGGGAAAGTCTATGTACCGCAGTGGGCATCTATGGGCTAATCGATAGTGAAATCAAACAAATTATTAACTAGATTAGAATACATATAGATATGTGGATCCGAAACATTTGCATGTAAATAAATATCTTTTATATTTCTAATGTTTTTTTCTCTATAGCTAATCTTAATTCATCTAAATTTTTGAACACATGATCCATAGCTGGTGGGTTCTCAGTTTTGATATTATCAGAGACAATCACAGCATTCCATCCAGCATTCCTAGGACCAACATAATCTTTTTCCACATCGTCTCCAATGTGAAGGCATTCAGATGGTTTTAATTCTTTACCACTATTTTTGATAGCATATTCAAATATTTCTTTACTAGGTTTACTTATACCACTCTCATATGAAGTTATTACAAACTGAAACACCTTATGAAGCTTTATGTTATGCAGAATCTCATGCAGACGAGGGTCAAAATTTGAAATTACTCCTAAGCACAATCCTGACTTCTGTAACAAATTAATCAACCGCTCACTACCTTCTGCTTTGCACCAACATTTTGTTGTTTTGAATTCATCAATTAATTTTTCTGCAATACTATCGATGTTAGCGTTTGCTGGTAGACGTCCCTTGAACGTCATTTTGACTATCTGAGTCCACCACTTCTCCCAAGATATTGTAGTTTTCCCAAAGTTGGGATATCTCTTGAGCATTACTTTGTAGCTGTCCAGTAGACAATTTTTTATGTCATTATCTGTTCCCTGGAAGCCATGTTCCCGAGCTACGATTGCGTAATACTGCCATGGAGGTACTCGAAATTTAAGCAACGTATTAGTGGCGTCGAATGTTACTAATTTTATGCACTTGAGATTCATTATATAGCAAATGCGTACATGTGGTTTGGTATAGTCAAACTGGTCCTGTTTCCTTTAATGTTCTTCATTATTGAATCTTATTTGACCGGCTACATTACTGTGAAAAATAAAGATGACTATGACGTAAGATGTTTCAATCTACTGACAGATATGACAAATGACTGTTGACATGATTTCTGCAATTTATTCAATGATTATGAATACACATGATATAGATAAAAAATATATTTTATAAAGTATCACATAATCGAATGGATTTTAACTTATTATTTTTATTTAACCGATTATCGGGACTGCAGTCATCTACTTATCAAGAATAATACACGGGAATATGCACTCATTATTTTTGATTTGTGATGCATAGAATGATGCATCCATGGAGTATTTATCCATCCATATCCATGCATGCATGGTTATTCATGATGCATGGAAATGAACAAATATGCACGTTATTTGGATAATATACTTTATTCTGTGAAGCGCATTGGTGAGCCCCAAATAAATCAATTATTATACTATATTTTATGTCACAGACCAAACTTAACATAAAAGCAATGTGGCAACTGTGCTGATAGGCTCTAAATCTTGATCTCTAAAATCTTGATTCAGCCACCCTTAACACAAAAACTAAAAAAGCAATCAAACCTCCTGGGAGCTATGATGCTACTAACAGACACACAAAAAATATATACATACACACATTAAACTTATAACACCACTCTTTTTGCGACGAGAGTTAAAAATAGAAGTAGGAAATGAGCAATCTACCATCATTCGTGGTCATTGTAAGCATGATATGCCTAAATGCCTTGCACACCTGTCAAACTTGAAAGCTTGAAGTAAAATTTATTAGTTTTATAATTGATTTACAATCATATAAAGTACAATCCAATATATTTTGGTTTGTCAATTTTATAAATTACAAGAGGCAATTACTTGTTTTTTTTTTACCATAGATTTATCGGACTCTATTGTCAATTTGTTGTTTTTTGGGTGTCTGTTCATAATGTCAAATACAAGTATTACCAATACTAAAAACTCAGTATGAATTTCTTCAATAACCTTAACCAGAGTGACTGACAGTGACAGTGTCCTGTGGTTCTTTGTGTTTTGTAAATTCGTAAAAAGGCGTAGACCAAATTATCGAGGAAAGTGATATTGTATCTTTTTACCATGGCGTATGTGACACGAGGTATATGGATTGTTATTTATTATACAATTTTCTGTAAATTTTATTTGTTTTTAGGCCACGTCAGAATTTATATTGCCGTGATCTTTTATCTGTATAGCAACAATTTGTGATTTCCTCTACACTTATCGAGAAATTTCTTTGAGGAACGTTGAAAAATTCCACATTGAATTGATTATTTATTAATTCATAATCATTTATTTTTTTATTACAGAGGGAAAAGTGGTGCAGCGTGCTTCATTCTCTTTGTCCGCCTGGCTGTGGTCGGTCCTGGACTTCTTCTATTTTCTGTAAGCCGAAAAGATTTTTATCCCATAAGATTTTTAGGTACTTATTATATATATTTTTGTTTCAGCTTTGTATAATTGTATAGAATTTGAAATACATCTACAAATAAATCTTACTCTTTATACAAAACAACAAAATTGAAAAAAAAAGGTTTTTTTTTTAAATCAGGTGGTCATAGTACAATTGGTAGATATACAATGGTGTATTAAAAGTACTTGATGCACTCTAAGCACTCAATAACGTTTGAAGTCAATCATCGCTTTCAAAAAAGTAATTGTGATATAGCTTTGTCATATTTGATTGCCTCATTTTATTGTAGATAATTGTCATGCTAAAGACATAAAAACAATAAACTTCATCTGCAGAACCTACATTTTTTGCCAAATAAAACAATTTCTTTCTTTTTATAACAAACAACAAATAACATAACAAAAAAATCTTCAAAATTGGTACATAAAAAAATATATAGGCAACAGTTGCTTAAAAAATCCATTGATGTATGAGCAACATCAATTAATTTTTTTATATATTGTTAGAACGTAAATCCCCATAAATTAGACAGACAAAAATAAGTTTTTTGCAATGTCTACCACTGGGTCATAGTGTCTATAGGGTGATATTTATTTGTATTCTGTTTATATGGTAATCCACTAAATTGCTTCTCACTCATAAAAGGTATCACCACACGACATGAAAATTCAGTGAGGAGGCAGTTAACACATTCCCTGTTGTATGCAGTTATTCCTTTCCATTCCTGTCCCACTGTTGGGCAAGAGTCTCTTCTAAAAGAAGGGCCAAGGCCACGGTCCGCCACACTGGCCAAGTGCAGATTGGCAGACTTCACACACCGTGGAAAACTTATTTTTTTATAGATTTTTGGGTATGTAGGATTCCTCCCAATGTTTTCTTCACCGAAAAGGAAGTTTTTTTTTTTTCTTTTTTTAATATATCCTGCTTAGCACAGCAATCTGTTGCTCACATTTAGCTGCTAGTTTCATTGACCAAGTCTGGGTGTGATATTTAGCTGTGAGGAGAGTCCATTGACCTCACTCACTATATTATGGGGAATCGGTTTTGGAGGGTTGGAACACTATTCCTCCTCAGTCTTGAGTATATAATACTACCAGAGCCTTTAAGGTTTGTTGCTAAAGCATTGACATGTTTTGATAGCTTATTCTGGTATTTGAGACTTCTTATGAATATTTCTTGCTTAACAGATGTTAGGTTTAGGTCTCGTAGGATGTATTTGTTGCTGATGCATTTTGAAATATTGAACATGAGTCTCATGGTTTTAGTCTGGAATCTTTCCAAGATTTCAATGTTGCTGTTAGATGCTGTGCCCCAAAGTTCGATTCCATATGTCCATACCGGTTTGAGTATAGTCTTGTAGATTACCATTTTACTTTCATTACACAGCTGTGATCTTCTACCAACGAGCCAGTGCAAACTTCTTAACTTTGTATCGAGCTGTTTCCGCTTATTCCAAATGTGTCTTTGCCACGTCAATCTCCTATCCAGGTGCATACCTAGGTATTTGGCGGCGTCTGACTGTGGTATTTGGTTACCGTTTAGCATCACTGGTGGGCAATCGCCTTTCCTAAGGGTAAAGGTAACGTGTACGGATTTGCTGTTGTTAGCACTTATTCTCCATTTGCCAAGCCACAATTCAATTTCAGTGAGGTGTTTTTGAAGTGTAGCAGATGCGGATGATGCGTCAGAATTGATCGACATTATAGCAGTGTCATCTGCATATGTGGCTATTACTGTATCATCTTTTTTAGGGATGTCAGCAGTGAAGATGAGGTATAACACAGGTCCTAAGATGCTGCCTTGTGGTACACCTGAGCCGATTTCGAAGAGTTTCGAAGTTTCCCCGTTGAGTTTGACTTCAAAGCATCTTTTATCCAAGTAGCTCTTTAATATGGAGTAGAATGAGTGCGGTAGATGCTTTTTAATTTTAAATAAGAGACCTGTGTGCCAGACTTTATCAAAAGCCTGACTTATGTCTAAGAAAACAGCTGAACAGTACTGTTTATTTTCCAGTGTTTGGCTTATGGTGTTTGACAATCTATGTACTTGTTCTATGGTGCCATGTTTTTGCCTAAAACCAAATTGGTGTTCAGGGAGTATGTCATTTAGGTGGGACTGCATTCTGTTGAGTATTGTTTTCTCAAAGAGTTTACCAATTAGAGGTAGGAGACTAATGGGTCTGTAAGATGATGGCTCCTCTGGTGCTTTACCCGGTTTCAAAATCATTACGACTTGAGCAATCTTCCACTGACATGGGTAATAGCTGAGTCTTAGACAGGCATTGAAAAGTATAACTAAGTACATCATTCCTTTTGTTGGTAGATTCATAAGCAGAGTGGAGTCTAGTTGGTCATAACCAGGTGCTTTTTTAAGTGGAAGAGCTCTAATATCTCTGGATATTTCCCTGGCGCTTACCGCCTTTAGTGGAGGGCATAATTGGTTTGGTGATTCTATAAGGTCCATTATTTCTTTGTCGTTTTCTGGATTAGTGCAAGGCAAAGGTGTGAAGGCGCATTGGAGGTGTTCAGCAAAAGCGGTAGCCTTTTCATAATCTGATCTGGCCCAGCTACGGTCTTGTTTTCTAATTGGTGGGATATGTTCTTTTGGGCGCTTGAGATTTTTAGTGGCGCGCCAGAGTGAGTAGTTTGTATCCTTGTGAGGAGTAAGATGAGCCAAGTAATTCTGGAAGCAGATATTTACATGTTCCTTAATCATCTCCTTTAGCTCGGCTGTTGCTCTGTTGAGGCTAGTTTTGTCAGAGGGGTATCTAGTCCTATGCCATTCTTTTCTAAGTCTGCGCCTTTCCCAGACTTTCTCCATGATATTTCTTGGGTATTTCTTTAGTTTAGTCTTGGTTTTTTTACTTGTAGTAGTTGATTCTTCGGCTGCTGAGTGGATAATGGAGTTAAATTGTTCTATAGCATTCTCTATATCATTTTCTGTTTTCAGTTTTATATTTAAGTCTATGTTGGTGGAGATCATTTTCTTATATGTGTCCCAATTGGTGTTATTATTGTATAATCTAATGGGTGAGTCCGAGTAGATGGCTAATTTAGTTAAATTTAAGATAACCGGTGAATGATCTGACGATAGGTCCTCGCATTTTTCTATTTTAGTATTGTTACGGTTAATGTTCATTGTGATGTAGAAATCCAACAGATCAGGTATTTTATTTTGATCCGTTGGCCAATATGTTGGTTCCCCATGGGATAAGCATTCAAGGTTGAGATCTAATGTGGCTCTGTGGAGTTGCCTTCCCTTTGGGTTGATCAGTCTTGATCCCCACTGGGTGTGCTTGGAGTTCCAGTCACCTCCACAGATGAACGTAGGGCCAAGTACTGCAAAGAATTGTTTAAATTCGTCAGCACTGACCGAGTGTCTTGGCGGACAATATATTGCTGCAATAGTTGTCTCAGAGCTTTTATGATGGATTTTAATGGAAGTTGCTTGAATTTTGTCAGTTTTGTAGGGGTTGAGCACGAAGTGTTTAATATTATTTTTCAATATTATTGCTGTCCCGCCGTGAGATCTGCCGGAGGGATGATCAGTCCGATAGATTGCATAATTTTGAAATTTTATGTGAGAGCGCTGGGTAAGTCTCGTTTCAGATATCAGAGCCATGTCGATTTTCTCAGTTATCATAAATAGTTCAAGCTCCTGACGTCTGTCGGTTAATCCATTGGCGTTCCAGGTAAGTATACGGATGTTTAAGGTCTCTGCGAGACCAGACCTGTAATTAATTGGATCATCCGATCCATCATGCTGTCCATCATGTTTGTCATGACTGCCTGGAATCTGTTGAACATAACGTCCAATAAGTTTGTAATGTTTTGTCCTTGATCCATGGTAAGGTCGTGTGGTTGATTACCTATTTGCGAAATAGGTGGTCGGTCGGTAGAGAATTTGGTTTTGTTTTTCAACGCGTCTGAATAGCTTCTGTGATGATGATTTTGTGAGCTATTTTGCGGTTGGGAGGCTATTGCGCTTGTTGGTTTGACTGAGTTGATGACTGGTTTTGGTTTAATGTTGAGAATCCTTTCCTTGTATTCTTTGTATTTGATACACCCCCTGTAGCTAGCTGGGTGTTTACCTTGGCAGTTTGCACATAAGGCGTCTGTCTCAGGAAGTTTAGTGCATGTAGCTGTTGAGTGATCATTCCCGCATTTAACACATCTAAAAGGGCGGAAGCATTGGTTTTTGGAGTGTCCAAATCGTTGACATCTTTTGCATTGCATAACCTCTCTTTTTTTGTATGGTGCCTCAATATTGATTTTCACATCGCTAATTTGTTTAATATTAAATATGTCTTTATTATTAGGTCGCTGTTCTAGATCTACGAAGTAGAGTGGGAGTTTTTCCTTTGTTACTCGATGTAGCACATTAACAATTTGTTTCACTTCGTGTCCTTTGGCTTGGAGCTCTGATTTAATTAATGAGACATCTTCTGATGCGTGCAGACCTCTAATTACCACACGGTAGGCCCTCTCACTTTTTAGTTTGTAGGTGTAGTGGTTTATTTCATTTTCAATGAGGGTGTCTCTCACTACTTTGTAAGTTGCAATGTCGATGGGCATCAGCTTGATGATATGCCCTGATCTAAGCGTGGTCAGTGTGTATTTGTCTGTGTTTACAACTTTATTGAGAACTTCTCTTAGAGGTGTTATGCTGATTACGCCTGTCACAAAGATTGGCTCAGGTCTTGGGATATATTCCTTGTCCTTGTCATCAGTTATGTGGTCATCGATGCTGAGGATATCAAATTTGTTGTGTGTCGGAACAGGGTAGTTGGAACGTTTGGCAATTAACTGTTTATTTGACTTCTCGGGAGGACTTTCAAGTCTTTTTCTTTTTGCATGAGGAACATGGTCCTGCTGCCATTTCTGATCCACATGTTCAACTATTTGTTTTTCTGGAGATTTTCTTTGGCTAGCTATGATATTTGTTTGTATATCTGTTTTATGTTGCCATGTTTGGGGATTGTTAGAGTTGGATTCTGGTGTTTGTGGTGACTTGCTACTGCTTGTGCAGCCGCTGAAAGATGAAGATCTTGGTCTTGCTTCGAATAATCCTTTGTGAAATACTTGTTGGGTTAAGTTGGTTTTTTGTGTTTGATTTTGGTTCATATTGTTCCCACGAGTATGGACGATTGGGTGGTCGCTCACAGGGTGACGCCTTTCCTGTGAGAAGGCTATATACAATGGTGTTCGCCAGGTTCACCAAGGTTGGCGCTAGTGACTGAAACCCTCAGCCATGCATCCTCTTGGCGCGTTCTCCACCTTAGGATTAGGGTGAATTTTTTGTGAGGCTTTCTACCTCTTAACACGGGCGGTTAAGCCAATGCCCCCGATTCTATGAGGATCCACAGAGTAGCGGGTTGAAGAGATCATTTCCTATCTCTTACTAGATTTATCTTTTTCGAGTTATTTACCGCCGCCCGAGACTCGGCGTTGACCTTTTACAGCTGGTTTGGTCTGCTCGCAGCCTACCCTCCTTCTTTCTCATACGGGCTTGGGACCGTCAATGGCGAAGTTAAAATAGTTACTTTAATTCAGTTTTGTTATAATTGGCTACAATCATGCAGGTCAAGGTTTAAAGGTGGTAGTACCCTTGATGGTTCACCTCCGGAGGTGAACCATGATCACACCTATTTCCACTTAATAACATCAGTGTTAAGCACTGATTTGTTTTGGATTGAAGGCTGTAGTAAGGGAGAGCCACACGACGCATTTCAAATTAGCAGCACCTCTGTGGCTGACCTCAGATAGAACTTAAATCATATTTGGGGTTGATAACAGATGTCCAAAGGTGGCAGTGGCCACTTACTATCTGGACCGCATGCTCGATCGCCACTTTTGTATTAAAAAAATCCTTGATAAAAATTCCTGCCCTAGCAACATAGAAACCTATGAAAAGTATTAGTTTTACGTAAAGTGTTCCAATCGTACACAACCTCATACCAACAGCGCCTGATGCATCTGTTTGTCGAAGCACCTATATGTTAATGCGTATATCCATTGGGGGCAGTGAAAGTGTTAAATGTAGAGGTTATAATAATGATGAACTTGAGTTATCGTCCTGTGCCTAATCTGACAATTAAGTTTGCATCGTACTAGTACAATTTGGACCGTGTACTAGTACACCTTGCCTGCAACCCTCTTTTATGGGCCACTACTGAGCGGAGGTGTCTCCCCACAACTGGAGAAGGCCTGGAGCATACTCCACCACGCTGCTCCAATGCGGATTGGTGGAGGGATGTACGGATTAGTGGCCAACCCGTGTTTTTTGTAGCAAGGTTTGACGACTGCAATCCAAAAATAACCACGACCGCCAGCTTAACGTGCTCTTCGAATCAAGGCAACGCGCTTGAAATTTAGCCACTAGCGGTCAGCCATCCTACTCCTGACCGCATCCGGTATTGCTTAACATTGAAGAACGGTTACGATCTACAGAAGCCGCGGGGCTACGTGCACTTCAAGATCATACTATTTGATCGTAATCCGGTTAACGGTCGTAAGTGGACGATACCAGTCCGGTCGAAGCATTTTATAAGAATCTGCATTAGAAAATTATGAATTCTACGAATAACGCGTTATGCGGCATTAGGAAGAAATTTTGTTTAATAATAACCACAATGACTATCACATCTAAATATATAACACATGAAAAATTAAAAGTTATGCATAATGCACATTGAAGATATAATTAGAATGAGTATTTACTGTGGCGAAAATAAATAAGATATACACATTGTCGTGTGGTGTCTGTACATGGTATGCCATGTTAACTATTATGAACTCTCTCTCTTCTCGTGGATGTCTTAGGACGAAGGGATTACATCCAGATGAGTAGGGTCTTACTGCGAAGTTATCTATCGAAATCGGACACCACGTCGGCAAAACTTCGCGCACAATAATTCTTATTCTGAAAAAAGAGACATTGGGACAGAAATAGGTTGATTATTAATTATGATCATTAATTTTCTTTTATTGTTTCTTTTTTATTTCTAATATAAATGTAGCAAACGAGCATACAGCTCACTTGATGGTAAATGTCTGCTGCCGACCATATTATTAACCCCAGATACGATTGGAGTCATACCTGACATCGGTCACATGCGTTGCTACCCCTGAAGACCTAGTTGGAACTTCGTATTTTTTATTTTTATGTAGTATCTTTCCCTTACCGCACCCTTCGTACCAGAACACAACAGCGCCTAACGCTGCAGTTATTGGGCACATATAGGTGTGGCGGTGGTGCCACCAGCGTTAAACCACAAAGGGTAGAAAAAACCCTTCAACTTTCAACCCCTTCAAACTTTGTTCCACATACTTTTAGTCAAATTCAATTTTTCCAAAATTGTATGTACTTTATATCAAGTCCTTACCTAGATCTCGCATTGTCATCAGAAAATTAGAAACTCCCTTTCACACAAAAGACACCAGCGTGCACCGAACAACACATTTCTATAATGTCAACATCGTTTAAAGTTATAGCAATAGGGCGGTGCCATTACCCTAGCACAAATACCAACAGCGAAATGTAAACGTTGGGTGAAAGCACTAACCAGATCGTCTGAAATACCAATAGGCCATTTTCCCGCTCGCTTGCCTACATGCGAAACTTGTAAATGAACACGCTATTATGTGCTTGCAATAAACATGAATAGCTTTAAAATCACCGAGGGGCCAAGGGTCCACTTTCTTCGCTGAAATATTTGTACGCTACTTCACGGACTCTATGCGTAATGATATGCAGACGTCTTGTGATGGAAATTACGCTGCGAGTACAATATGTCGCGTCTTTGACGATAAAACGTGATAGGCACGTTAATCATAAGTCACTACGCCATTTGTCTGAAAATATTTCTTCACTTGTGATTTGATTTTTTTATTTTATGTAAATGTGATTACACAAAAATTTTCCAAGCAAAACATATTCTAAAACAAATCTAAGCAATTGCAAATTGCAATAAGCAATCCTATTGCAAAAAATTGATACGAGAAGTCATATGAAAACCTGTTATAGAAACTTACTGAATTTAGTTCATTATTGCATAAAGCCTCTTTCAAGAAAATAATCTCGTCTGTATCGTAAGGACTCCAGTGACCTTTTAAACAGATCACTTTACAAACACTAAAAAACCGTACTATCAAAAAAGATTCCAAATTAAGTCTTAGTGTTAGCATAGCTTTAAAAATCAATACTTAGTCGGGATCTATTTAAGCACGCTAAGTCTTGATTTTAATAGAATTAAAGCACCTTAAGTAACGATAGCATAGTTTACTTCTGACGTGAACACGGTAGTAATTGGACGAATATCTCTATTCTTTGATTAATCTGGGCAATGTCCAAGTTTGAACGCAAAGCCAAATCGCTTAATAATTAAGCAACCAATGCCCCTTATCTTAACGACGGTGGACTGGCGATGGGCCGCAAAAGTGAATCCTGGACAAAGTGGAATTTCCTGTCCAACACACATTTCCTGATTGTTATTATCTGGGACCGTTTAGAGCTAGTCGGGTAAATTTCTACAAATCAAGCCTGTCTCCGCGTTGATTACATCAACATTCCGTTTAGATAATTGAAATGTAATTATCGTGAAAGAAATTGAAAACGACAACATAATTACCACAAAATATTAAGTGATTATCTTTTCCTGGAATCTTATGACATTCTTCAACGAAATCTTTAATCTAGGTGCTCTCTTTGATTCTGTCCTCGTTGATACGAGAACATTGATATACGAGGGCCAAACTGAAATGATCGGAAATACAT
>DWJU01000007.1:0-11690 GCA_018249115.1 Lobocla liliana liliana | reverse complement strand
ATATAAAGAAAAAAATATTTTGTTTTCATATTTAGTGTACTTAATAATCCTAATCTAAGCATGAATATGTTAATGTTAATTATATGACTAAATGTAAAATTCCAGGAGGGGATAGATGTTCTAGTCAAGTGTGAGGAAGCGGCTGATCTTCTGGAGCACAAAATCATGGAGCACCGTCAGGAGGCGGAGGTGCAGGGGCTACTGAAGGAGGTGATTGTAATGAAGGGCAAGATATCCAAGTTGCTTGCTCAGGCGCGGCAAGGCCTAATCACCATCCAGGTAAGAAAGGTAACATTTTTTTTATTTTGTTTTTGTTTTATTTTTTTATTTAAACATGTTAACGTTTTATTTTTTTATTTAATTTAATTACCTGTTTCTTATTATGGTCGTTTTTACTTTCAGGACGCCAAAAAACAACAGGCGAGTCAAGCTAAGGAAATTGAGGAACAAAAAGAAAAAATTGGCAAACTCGAACTTTGGCTCGACACAATTAACTGTGACCTGAAAGAATCAACAAATCAATTGGATGTTCTCACAGAGGAGGACATTATTAGGTACATAGAAATCTATGAGCGCTACATTCGAGAGTACGAAGAGTACGAAATCATATTAAAGTCTATAACTGTGATAAGTCGCGATGAATCTAGTCAATCGATATTGGAAAAAATAAATATTACGAGAAGAACTTTGAAAGAAACGAGGAACCTAGTCATTGTAGAAATAGAAAGATTGAGGAATATATTGGTTCAAATAAGAAATGCGCCCGAAGTGGTCGAAGATGATATTTCACAAACCGATAGGACTATCGACTCTACCTCAATGCCCGAGGAAGTAGTTACACCAAGAGATGGCGAATTCGTAAAGAGAGAAATCAAAATTGAAGAGACGCCTATTAATAAGGCTCCTACAGAGAGTGAACCTAGAGATTTACTGTCTGAAGTAAAAGATATTAAAACTTCAGAAGAAAAAGAAGTTAAACTACCTGCCAACATTACAATTGAAACTCAAACTGGTAAAAGCTTAATGTCTGAACCACCTTCAATGGCTGACAAATCTGTAATATGCCAACCTGACATTAAAACTACACATGACGTATCCATAACTTGTGCTCCTCCTCGGGAAGTTGAAGTACAAACGAGTGAACAGGTGTCACAAGAGGGAGAAGTAGTGGAAAACATTCAAGTGAGACAAACAATATCGGATGGACATGAAACGATCGAAATTGCTAGCCGGCCAGTTATAAGAAGCCAAAAAGTTGATGAGCAATCACTATTGGTAGATGCAAAATACGAAGATGACAATATACGTAAAGATTCTCACTTAAATATAATACACAGTTTACCGCAATCATTTGAAACTGTGATGGTCGAACCCGATGAAACGACTACCGAAGTAGTTGTTGACGCTGATGGTACAAAGAGAATTATTGTGAAAAAAATAAGAAAAACTTTAATAACAAGACAACAAATGGTTCACACACAACAACAACGATCGCAAATACTCTCAGGTGATCTTCCACCTGAAAAATCCTTTTCCCAAATAACATTACAGGAAGACAAAGGTTCAACGTCGGCCAATATTGACCATGGTGGAGTTCAACACATTCAGTATCAAAGTTACGGAAGCCAAGTTATATCAGGTGTTCCAGGAAGTGAAGTGACTATTCAAGAATATACTTCAAAACCGGATATGATTATAACAATGAGTAAAGATATGAAACCTGACGAAATTCTTCAGCTGGCAAAAGGTGAAATAGAACCTCAAATTCAAACTTCGTCTTCAAGTGTGACCGCTGTAGTACAGCAAGTAACGAAAAGGATAGTGAAGACCAGACGGCGTATAATAAGGCGAGTGGTAATCATAGATGGAAAGGAGCACGTTACGGAAGAGGTTGTAGAGGAACCGGATAATATCGAAGTGTTTGAAGAACAAATACCACGAATATCGATAAACGTTAAGGAAGGTGGAGTTCAGTTTGAAGAGGTCGATGACTCTGATGATAAAGGTGGTAGACCTCCAGGCGATGGTCCGGGATATGACAAAGATCTTGAGGACGATAAACCCAAAGATACCCCTAAATTCTCGAAAGATGTACCGAAAGTTGAAATGCATCCAAAAGACTCATTACATGACAAGGAACTCTCAAATTTAATGAAAGAATTTCTACAAAAAGAAAGTGATAATTCATATGTAGTTTTAAAAGAATCGACACCTGAACGTACTGTTACAATCTCAGAAACTATTAAAGAACTGCCATCGGAACCGCAAGAAATCGTTTATGAATCAGGGTATCAAGTACAAGAACCTCACGAGGGACAATTGACTTACATTAGTGGAGGTTTATCAACAATAGAAACCTCATCGACGAAGGTCAACACTGTAGTACAAAAAGTGTCAAGAAAAATCACAAGAACAAGAAAACGTGTGATTAGACATATACAGATTATCGATGGCAAAGAACATGTTACAGAAGAGGTTATTGAAGAACCCGACGATGTGGAAATCATAGAAGAAGAACCAAAGGTTTCGCAATCAGTCCAACAAGGAATGAAAACAAAACGTATTAAGATTATACGTCACGTACAAATAATTGATGGACGTGAGCACGTAACGGAGCAAATAGTGGAAGAACCGGACGATGAACCAAAAATTGACTACGATGATGATATTTTATTAGAACCCCAACAGAAAGACACATCAGAAAATGATGGTACGATACATATCATCAGTAGTGATATAGATTCCATTGTCCCGCATGTCGATTATAAGGATCCAATGAAGGTAACTGACAAGGATGAACAAGTTGAAACGAAAGTAGACGAAACGTCAATTGATAGTAAGTCACTTGAAAATACACTTAAAGGAACTGAAATCACTCAGGTTACAACTATCAAGATTTCAGGTGTAGAAAAAAGAGAAGGGAAGCAAATTGGAGTTATAAGAAGTAAAAATGAAAGAGATGATGTTACTTTAACCCAAAAAGTTGAAGTTAGAAGTACCGATCCCACTGATGTTGCCGCAGATATTGACATAAAATTACCTAGAGGTGATATACCGGAAGAAAAAAATATTTTTGAGGAATTAGTCACGCCAGCGGATGAAAAAAAAACAGATAGCATTGTTGATATAACAAACACTCTAATAGGAACAGAGATAAGTCATTCTACCATTCCTACAAGTATCCTCAAATCGGTAGAACCTGTTGAAGAAACTGTTACACAGAAACAATTTAAAGCTCCGCCACAAAAGGAAAAAATCAAAGAAAAAGCAAAATTATCAGACATACCACAACAAGCTGACGATATAATAAGCCCTCAAATATTAGATGACATCAGAAAAGACCCTGTGAAAGAGACCATATTTAAAAAAATTGATAGCATAATCTCAGGAGACGAAATAACTTCCCAAGAATCGATCAAAACTGAGGCAGCTTCTGCACCTGAAGAGGAAAATCCTAAAATCAACAGCGTTCTTGACATAACGAAGAATTTGATTGGAACAGAGATGATTCATTCCACTATTTCTCAAATACCTCCTAGTGTATCTAAAAAAATAGATCCTACTGATGAAAATGATACTAAAAAAACGATTGAACCTATCCAGAAATCACAAATATCTGAAGAAAAATTATCGAATATTCCGCAT
Organism: Lobocla liliana liliana; assembly: GCA_018249115.1. NCBI lineage: Eukaryota > Metazoa > Arthropoda > Insecta > Lepidoptera > Hesperiidae > Lobocla > Lobocla liliana. The sequence goes on along the minus strand of DWJU01000007.1, from coordinate 8,045 downwards.
ATACAAACAGTTGATTCGACAAGCTGTCAAAAAGTAGATAGTATCACAAAAGACTCGACGACAGTAGTCTCCATGGACATATCAGAATGTGGAAAATCAAAAGATGAAGTGGTTTGTAAAGAACCTCAAAAAGTTGAAGAAGTTCAAACCGATAGCCTTCTTGACATAACAAGGACATTAATTGGTACAGAAATAATTCATTCCACCGTCTCACAAATTCCACCAAATTTACTTAAAAAAGAAGAATTCGTTGAAATAATAGATACTAAGACACCTCCTGAAATTCCGGAACGAAAAGCAGAATTACCTGAAAAAGATAAAGTTCCAGAAATTCCTCAAAAACAAGGTGTTGATATTTCGAGCCCTGTAAAATACCCATTAGATGCTACAAAGACTGAAGAAACAGACAAACCACCAATCAGTGAGTGTACTAAAGAAAAATCTATAGTAATTGGAAAAACAGTTATAACCGTTACAGAAAGTCCAGATAAAGCAGTTGAATCTGTATACAATGTAGAATCGGATGGACCTGTGATTGCAGAGCCAAATATTATTGATGTCAAAATCCCATCGCCTACACAAGACATATCAATGGTTGACATAACCAGGAGCTTAATAGGTAGCGAAACAGATCACACTGCTCTTTCGCAAATACCGATAAAAGAAGTGATTTCAGTCCAAGCAACTAAACCACTAACAAACAATGATATCGAACAACAAGAAGCGCCTGTTGAGGCTGTTAAACCACCCTACGACGAGATTAAAAAGCCAGTGTCACCGAAATCAAAAGAAGTTCCTGAATCCGAAGAAATTATTGGCAGTGAAATTAAGTTACAACCTATAACTGAATACCCTGACTTAAAACCATCAATTGCTAATATTACTCCTGAACAGCAAATCTTTGAGGATGTAAAATCCTATTCTACTGAAGAACCGGTTTCAATAACTCAGGCAACAGTAATTGTACCTGTAGGTGAGACTAAGTTAGATACAACTATTGAAGATACAATGAGCCTACTTGCAAGCGAAAGCGTTTCCTATCAAGTGCCAGATATAAAAAAGACTGTAGAAACAGCAAGTAAAGAAACATTTGAAGAACAACCTGCTCAAGAAACGAAAAAACCAGGCTTGATTAAAGAGTTCACTGAATTTATTAAATCCAAAACAAAGTCAAAAGAAAAACGTGAAAAGAAATCGAAAAAGAAACATGAGACTGAAAAAAGCGACTCAGAGATTTCCGTAAGAGAAGAAACACCAGATGTGAAAGATATGCCAGTAACGCCTAAAGAAATAATTGAAGAGACCAATAAAGTAGAACAAAGTATAATTGAAACTCCCAAGGACTTAAGTTCTCCAACAGACAATAACAAAAGTGATACTACACTAGAAAGTCTAGAAAAACAAAGCCCAACGTCACAAACAATTTACCACGATAAGAAGGCACTTGCAGTAGGCGAAAGGATTGAAAGCGATGTTTCTCATGAACCTATACAAGAAACATTTGAAGTTCAAGAGCCGGAAGACAGAATAATTGTTATAACTGAAGATATACCCGTGACAGAATTATCTACATCTGACATATCTACAGCTGTGACACGGAAAGTAACAAAAACGATTACAAGAATACGAAGACGCATAATTAAACATATTCAAATAATTGATGGAAAAGAACATGTTACTGAAGAGGTTACCGAGGAACCAGAAGAAGTAGAAGTTATTGAGAACGAGCCGATTACACATGTGCTACAAGAACAAGGGGTCAAAACAAAACGTATAAGAATTATTCGTCAAGTTCAGATAATTGATGGAAAGGAACACGTGACAGAACAAATTGTTGAGGAACCGGGCGATGAATTCATTCCCGACACGACAATCACAGCTGAAATTGATGTTCAGATCTCAAAACCAGAAATTACTGAAGTTTTTGAAACTGGAGTCACTGAAAAGCCCGCGAACGTCATTGATTTGACCAAAATGATGATAGAACAAGAAAGTATTTCTTCAGAGCAGTTTAAGAAACCATCTGTTAAAAAACCAGAAGATACCATTACATTGGATGTGCCAGTAAAACCAATAAAAGAACTTGATGAACCCACTAAAGTAAAAGAAATTGTTAAAATTCAACCAGGGCTACCACAACTCACATCGGTTGAATTAAAAACAACAGAGTCTGACATAAAGGAACACAAGAAATCAGAATCTCTAAAAGAACAAGAGCCAAAAGATCAAGTGATGATTAGGGATGTGAAATTGTCTGATGATGTTGAGGTATCAGTGGAGTTGGAACCTGAATACACTGACAGACTAGAACCTAAAGAAATTAAGACAGATCAATTGCATCAATTTGAAATCGTAGACCAACTTACTTCTAGTGAAAAACCTGATCGATTTTCACCAAATATAGAACCAGATATGAGTAAAATCACACAGGAATTAATATCTCAAGAGAGTTATATCCAGTTTGAAAAACCAGTATCTGAAACTCCCACTGATTCGAGTAAAACAGAGTTTGCAGCACACTTCAAAGAAGTCGACAGAAGTAAGATCCCTGAAAACTATGAAAAACAACAAAAAGAAATCGAAACGTCATTACCAGTAAAAATAGAAAAAGAGAGACCTGCAGATCAGACTGTTAAAGAAAGTTTTGCTAAAAAGCCTATAGAATCAACATTAGAGACACTTGAAATCTCTGGTGACTTGAAATCTCTGGATGACGTACAAATAATTGCCCAACAAACTCTAGAAACTGTTGTTGACACTATATCGAAGGATGATGTAATTAGATCTGATTTCACTGGTTCAACATTAATGCCCCAAAAGGGAATTGTGGACTTGACGAAAGAATTAATTATACAAGAAGCTTCCATTGATCAGGAGCCTGTAAATATTACAACAGAAAAGGAAACTTGTAAATATATTGAGCCAAAGGTGGATGATAAACAACCGATACATAGGTTAATATTACAGGAACCTCCGACTCAGTCAACGGTACGAGTTGAACCAGTCCAAACAGGAACAGTACTAACTGAAACATACATCAGTGACATTCCGAAATCTCCTGAATTATCATATGTGGATCAATTTGAAAAAATTGTCCAAACTTCTACTGAAAGTATTGATAACCTTGTGGAAGATAATAGCAAACCAGTGCCCAAGGCGGAAATTATGCCATCAGAATTTATGGAAAAGAAAACAAAAGATGTTGAGAAACCTAATGCTAAGTATGACATTAATTTGTTTATTGAATCGGAGAGACATGATACACACCTACGCACAGACCAACCAAAGATTTCTTCGGTTAATAAACAAGTAGATACCTTAGATATTAAAGAAATTCCTCCGAAAAAACCAACTCAAACAACGGAGTTTTCTTTGTCTCTCACCAAACACGGTGAAAGTAAAAAATCTGAGCCCAAAGTTCAATTGGAAATCACAATTGAGGAGGCCGAGTCTATTAATCAGCCATCAATTCTCAAGAAAGACGTCAATGTCAACCTGCCTGCTGAAGTGATAATAACAAAAGATTACAGTAAAACACCTAAGGTGGAAATCCCTAAAGAAGATGAACCAACCATTAAGCCAGCTGCAGAAGAATTGGCTAAAGAGCACAAACGAAGTAAAAAGAGAAAGAAGCCTAAGCGTCCATCTGAAGGTAGTGACTCTGTAGAAACCGAGTCTCATACTGAAACAGAGAAGAGTATTTTAGATACGGATAGTTCTTCTCTGAGTCACTACGTGGAGTTACCAAAATCACCACCTATTGAATCTCCTAAGCCTACATCCGAACTTCTAGAATCATCAGTCGAAGAAAAGGGAGTTGAAACAATTTCATCGATTATTGATTCGGAACAAACGATTGAAGAACAAGGTTACGAACCTGAAGATATGTCTTTAGGCCCTATTCCTACTCCCGACAAGAAGAAGAAACAAAAGAAGCGCAAACCACATGGTGTAAGCGAAGAAACAACGTATCCGAACCAAACCACTACCGAAGAAGATACATCCGTTACATCTCCCGCTGAAATGATAGAACAACCACAAAAACAGAAAAAAGTTAAGAGTAAAAAGGGCAAAAAGAAACCATCGTCTGTTGATCATGAAGTCTCTTTGACTGAGCCAGAAATCAAGTCTGAGAGTCCAAAAATGGGCCATGAAATTGTTGCAACGTCACCTCGTGATGAATCCTACCACACGATCAGTGAAACATCAGATATTAGTACTGTTAAAGTTGTAGAGGAATGCATCGGAAGTAGTCCTGAAGTAATTGATAAAGAAGTTTCTACAACTGTAACGTTTCCTATTCCTGTTATGGAAGAAATATTCACCCAGGAATATTCGGTACAAACATCGCCAGAGGTAACGGAGTCTGAAAAGGAAGAGAAAACAGATTACGTTAAACCAGAGCTGACTGACAGCGAATTACAGACATCTCCCACTCCCGTCAGTGAAATAATAATTCAAACTTCACCGGTGGAGGACAAGGATGTTCACACGCAAACATCGGAAGAGGTCACGATTGTAGAAAAAGTAGAATTATCAGACTCTCAAATGCAAACGAGTAGGACGGAATCACCGGAAAAAATTACACAAGCTGAAGCGACCACCCAAGTGATACCTAGAGATATTACAGTACCTGATGAGAAATTCTCACAAACGTCAACTCCTGAAGATAATTCAAAGAAAGATGTACAAGAAGTTATAACAGAGTCTCGTGAAATGCAAACTTCACCTCTACCTCAAATACAAAAAGATGAAAAGAGTACTGAAATCATCATAGAGACGAGTGATACCGATATACAGACAATAAGACATGATATTGTTGATCAAGAAACATCTACTACACCCATTAAGGAAAAAGAAGTAACAGAAATTAGCATACAAACTCCTGAAATTCCTCTTGTAAGTAAATTCACTCAATCAGAAGAACCAGATTTAACAGTAGAACAGAAGCCTGACAAAATTGATATTACACAAGAACCTAAGCCATCTCTGGAACTAAATCTTGTTAAGAGAGAAATAATTACGACTGATAACTCTCAACAAACGTCACCAAGGCCATTCCCCGAAATTCCACAAGAACCAGAAATGGAATCTAAAAAAGAAACCATTACTTTTGATAAAACACAACAAACTTCTCCGAGGGAAGAGGCTCCAGCACCTGCTGTACCTGCATTAGAAGTTCCACGTCAAGATATTATTACTATGGATGGATCGCAGCAAACTACACCAAGGGTATATTTAGATGAAACAGTTTACTATCCTGAACCAAGTAATACTAAACAAATAGTCTCTAATATCGATAACACCCAACAAACATCTCCTAGGGCTTATTCAGAAGACTCAATATCAACATCTACAGAGGAGCCTTATGAAGTACATTTACGGGCTCAAATTTCCATTCCACAAGCTACTACAGATTTCATCGATATTGAACGCCAGGCGCAAGAGTCGCCACAGTCCATCTTGGGCGATAAGCACAAGCAAAAGAAAAGAAAGCATAAGAAAAAGGCTGAGTCGCCTTTACAATCTCCAGGAAGTCTTTCAGATCCTATCAATGCTGAGTTGGCAATTTCAGTAACACCAACAAGTGAAGATTTATCTAGTAAGGACACATCTTCGATAGATGAAGGTATTTCTCACTTGACCAGTCCTGTCCTGCCAACAAGACAAGAAAAAGTAATTGCGCAACATAAACCCACATATTCTGATGTTGTCCAAAGATCTAAATCTAAATCACCATCACCAAGTAAAACGATTGTATCTAAAACGGGCAAAGCAAAATTAATCGATACTCTAGAAAAACGGACTCAATCAACTTCAGATGTACCCAAAATAAGGCCAGATGATACGATGACTGTAGCCCTTATAGAACCTTCTGTAGAAAAATCATATGATCTTGTTGTTAATAAAGAATTGGATGAAGTTAAAGATGCTCTAGCAAATAATGATTCACAGAAAGTTGAAAGGAGTATTATTATAGTTATTGAGACAATTTCTATATGGTTGGAAGAAATTCAGTACAAGATTCAAAGAGATGTAGTTTCTGGTGGTAAGCCAATAGACGAAACTATGAGACTCAAGGCATTAGAAAGCTACGTTCAGAATCTAAAAGAAATCGTATATGTCACCGAGGTGAATGAAGAGATTATTACTTTGATTGAGACATTAACGCGGCAAGTGACCGCAGTTAATACTTTGAGTAATCAAAGCTCAGTAAAAGTAAAAGAAGTAGAGTCGGAATGGATAAAATTTTTGGAAGATGTCAATAAATTATACGAATCAATAGAAACAGTAAAAAACTCATTAGATGATTTAATTCTAACAGAAATACCGACTCATCAAAAGCTTGATGCCCTTGATAAACTTGAATCTCATAATGCTGATCATTCTGACACTGTTAAGAAATTGTTTAGAAGATACAGAATTCTTGTTGAGTCCAATCCAAAGAAAGAATGCCCGAAAAAGTTATTTATGAGCGATGATGATATCAAACAAATCGAGCGATCTATTAATCTCGAAAGGGATCGCGTTATGCAACTAAGTTCATTAGCTGAGGAATATGAACAAACGCTACAAGACTTCGGGCAAATTACAGAAGTGGCTGAAGCATTATTAGATGGAAAAATTATAGTATCTAATTTAGACCACCTTCACGAAGAAATACAAAAACATAGGAAATTCTTTGTAAACTTAAGCCACTGTAGAGCAATCCTGGAATCTTTGGAAGATAATTTAGACTATGAGACGAGGGCACAATATTCTGCTCTTCATAATTCGCTTCATGACAGGGCTACAACAATCATAGACAGAGCTGCTGGTCGGGCACAACAAATGACACTGGCCGCATCTAGATGGGGCGTGCTAGATCATGGCATGAAGGAAGAACAACAATGGCTAAGTGTCGCTCAACAAAGAATTCCTGATCTCACTAATGTAACATCTATCGATCATGAGCAGTACATTAATCTGTATCAATCAATCAGTCTTGATGTTTCACATCACTACGCCAAAATGCTTCGGCTATTATCAATAACAGAAGGCCTTCAAAATCTTATAGTGTGTTCCGGACTCGAAGCGGAGTGTTCTAAAGCTCTTGATACGTTACTGAAGCTTCAGGACGATATAGATTCGGGACTAACGCGCTTGACAGCGTTTAGAGAGAACTGGGTAACATACGACCTTCTAATTGACAGAATCGAAGGTTGGATGAAACTAGCAAATAGGGAATTAGAACATATTACACCTGAAAACATTACGACCACTAGTAATTTGAGACGCTTCTGGGAATTGAAGGCTCAGCACGAAATGCACAACAACTTCAAGAACGAGTCCGGTGTCCAATTTGAAAAAGCGTTAGAAATCCTTCCTATATCAGATGAAATGGTTCAGCGACAATTCTTCTCCAAAATTGAAGACAAATGGCGTGACTTGTCCGATCGAATCGGCAATATACACTCCACGGCGATTCAAAACATCTCAGACCGCGATGTATCCTCAGGAGAAAAATTGAACATACTTGAAGAAGAATTAAGAGAACTCCGTGCCGCATTGGACGGCCTGAAAGGAGTCATCAAAAACGAGGACGAGCTCAACCTTTACATTGAAAGACTACAAATGATGACTGGTCGTATTGACAGGATACAGAATGAGCTTGGTCGTCTTAGCTTGCTGCCCACCGCAGAGTCCGATCGCTTGGGGGCTCTATTGACTCAATCAGGTATATTAAACGATTTGATGGCTGAAGAACTTGAACGCAGTCTGCTGTTGAAGGAGAAGATCGTACAAGTGCAGGCGGGCATAGTGCGCTGTCAGAAGAGCCAACGTCGCGCTCGGCTAACGTTGGAGGAGTGCGAGGCAGCTGAACGCCTAGGCAGCGACGTGGTGGAGCGGGCTGCAGAGACATGCAACAGGCTGCTAGAAGACCTGGCATCGCAGTGGCGAGATATTCTCGCCCTTAGACAAGCGCTACACACCCTGCCAATAAGTCTACGTGTCTGCGTATCTCCTACGGGCGAGGAGAAGGACATCTCTCCTTTGCAGGTAAA
>DWJU01000006.1:0-12977 GCA_018249115.1 Lobocla liliana liliana | reverse complement strand
GGGGTCGCTTTAGCGAGTGAACTCGAGCTGCAGCAACCTGCACCTTCGGACGAGGCTCTTGAGGAAAAGCTGACAGTTTTCCGCTATAATTAACCGGGAAGTTCTAAGGTCGGCATTATACAAATTTCTTATTTACGAACAAAATACATTAACTCGAATGAATATATTTTTGTATGAGAATCGAAATAAGTCAACATTATTGTTGGTTTACCTCGGTTCATCTCAAAGAATTTTTGAAAACTGACAAGTCATATTTTATTATTTCTCGACCTTGATAGAACTTACAAAAAACTATAATACAAAACGTGCTTAGCTACGTACCATAATTAAAAAAAAAAAACAAATTTAAGGATGACTTAAGTTATAGGTAGAATGAATTTACTTAGTACTGACAAAACTGGTATTAGTGTTGGCCACAAACAGTGACGTCACCATATTGCCTATAACCCAGTCTTGACACAAGTCTTGTGGGTGTCGTGCCATGCCAATGTTTAAGCTAAATGCTTCAGATAAGATAGATCACCGGTTGAAAGTGAAAAAGGAAATTTAAAGCAACACCTTTGCTTAAAGAAGCACAGAACCTATGCATGAAGAAAACAATCACACTCACCCTCGTTTCTGCTGGCAGTAAGTAACCCTTCTTAAGAGCTTTAACTAAATCGAGACTGACTTCCTTTTGCGGGTCAATTATTAATCTTCCTTCAACAGGGTTGATCAGTTGCTTTTCTATTGCTTGTACCAATGGCAATATTTTTCCTGTGTCTGGTTCTTTCACAACAGTGCTGGATGGATCAACGATGCCCTGCTGTATCGCTTCGCCTAATGTTAATCTCTTTCGATCCATGACGCTTGTTGTTATGAATGGATCGTTCAGAGCACCGGTCGTAGGATTGTAAATACCGAAGTTCAAAGTTTCTATGAGACTAAAGCTCTTTTTAGGCGTCATCAGAAGACCGCTTTCTATGGCAGCGCTTAAGGTATTAAGTTTAGAGGTCTCTGTATCTAAAATGTTACCCTTTTCGGCATCCATGAGGCCCTTACGGAAAGCCTCCGGAAGTTTGATCAGTCTTTTCTTGAGATTATCTTTTATAAGCGCCGTGTCTGCATCAATGTAGCCCATTGTGGCAGCGTCTTTGATTGTAAATACTTCATTGGATTGTGGATCTGTAAACCGGGCTGTGGCGATGTTCAAATGCCCGTCTTCAATAGCTTGTTCAAACGTTAGAGGTTCGCGAATGTACACGATTAAACTATTTTCAAAGATAAAGCAAAGAGCACGCGACCGTCCACTTTGATCAAATAGAGCTTTAGCATTTTTATCAATTATACCATCGACAATACCTAGCTTAAGCGGTACGTATTTATTTTTGTGTGGATCTTTGATCAAAGCGGTTTCGGGGTCGATAAATTCATATTTGATGGCTTCATCTAATGTAAACTCTCTAAGGATCGGTTCTTTTGAAGTTGATGACTCTGGTACGTAACGCCTAGTAACTGTCTGTGATGTTATTGGCTGTACAATAGTAACAAGGAGACCCTTATCAAAAGCAATATCTAAGCTGTACGTTTTCTTTGCCTTTGTGTCCAGAACCCTTCCCTTAGTAACATCTACATCGCCTTGTTGAATAGCAACAAGCAGAGGTTTAAATTTGTTTGTAGAACTATCTTTTACGACTGTATGTTCAGGATTTAAAAGATTAATTTCAATAGCTTTGTTGATATCAACAAATTCGTTCGTATTAGGATCTACGATTTTTCCGTTATCAGCTCTAAATAATCCGTTTCTTATAATCTCTTCAAGACTGAGATTTTTCTTTGACGTAACTATAAGACCACGATGTTTTGCGTCCAGTAAATTAATTTGATTTCCGTTAGGTAAAATATAGACACTATTATTTTCATCTACAATACCAGAATTGATGGCTTCATTTAATTTGACGTACTTACTTGTTGGAATGTTTTTAACGAGAGATATTTCAGGGTTAACAAGTTCATCATCGATGGCATTCCTAAGCGATATTTTTCTTTCACTCACCGGATGTATAAATACATGCTCGGTGATTTCATACATGTTCATTGCTAGTGTCTCATATAAAGTAAAACCTGCGCTTTCAATGTCAACTATCAAACCTAAACTCATGGCCTCAGAGAGAGGTACTTGAACGTCTGATCCAGGTTCAACAAACTTACCACTTCTCCTGTCAATAATTTGACTACGGCAGCATTCAGCCAATGTTAACGGTTTTTCAGATTTTTTGTCAAAATAGCATAGATATTTTGGACTGACAATAGACCGCCTAATTGCCTCATGCAAAGTAATTTTGCGACTCGTGGCTGGATCGATAATTTTACCCGTACTATCATCGTACAGTCCTTGATGTAGCGCTCGTTGTAAACTAATAGGTGCTTTGCTATCTACAAGTAAACCAATCTCAAAAGCTTTGCGAAGACTGATCTCTTCGTTGTCATTATTAATATTTCTAATTTTGCCCGATTTGTCATCAATGACACCTGTTTCTATTGATTCTGGTAAAGTAATCTTATCCCATTTACCTAGCCTGTTGTCTTGAATATGGACCGAATGAGGATCAATTAAATTCATTTTGATTGCTTCCGCGAGTGTATATTTTTTACCAGTTTGGGGATCCATAAACAGTCCTGTAATTTCGTTGTACACGCCTTTTTCTAGAGCTTCAATTAGAGACAATGGTTTACGGACTTCCACCAAAATGCCTCTTTCAAAAGCTTCACGGAAATCTACTCTTTCGTCACCTAACAAAATAGTACCTGTCCTTCCATCTACAATGCCCTTATCAACAGCGAATTCAAATGGTATAACTTTGCCACCGACATGAACTAAAGTAGACTGAGGATCTAACATACGTTTTCGGATTGCTCTATCAGTTGGAACTTTTTCTTTACTTTGCGGGTGTAAGAATTTACCGGTTTTAGGATCATAGAAACCCTTGAAAACGGCCTCAGGCAAGCTAAGTTTTCGTTTTGCAGGTAATATTAAACCTCGTTCGGATGCATCAGTAAGTGATATTTTGTCACCTTGTATTGGGTCCCTAACCTTGCCTTCTTTCGAATCAATTATACCCTCCTTAATCGCATCAGCCAAAGTGATCATTTCCCCTGTACTAGAATTCCTAACGGTTAAAGCTTCTGGATTAATATTGCCGATTTTAATTGCATCGTCGAGTGTCATAGTAACATTTTGAATAGTAAGAAGACCTGTTTCCGGGTCATAGAATCCTTGAACTAATCCTTCTTGTAAAGTCCATGGCTTCTTATCACTTAACAAATAACCTTTTTCGCTAGCTTCCTTGAGATTGCAAAGTGGAGCAGTAATCATGCCTCTTTCTAAGTCTATGAGGCCACTTTTTACAGCTTGTTCAAAAGGTATAACAGCTTCAGATTTGTCATCTTTGATTCTTACTTCAGATGGATCAACTAGTTCATCCTTAATTGCTTTATCGAGGGTCATCGTTTCACCAGACTTCGGATTTAATATTTTGCATGAATCTGGAGAATAATAACCTAATTCGATGATATCGAATAATGAAAACGTAACATCTTTTGTCGCTATCAAACCCTTCTTTAATGCATCATCTAATGGAATGTATTTACCAGTCTTATTATCCTTAATTCTACCAGTTTCTGGATTTATTAGATTTGTATCAAGCGCTTCCGACAGCGGTATGAACTTATCTGAAACAGTATCTTTTATTTCTGAAATAGTTGGGTGTACGATATTTCTGTCAACAGCATCTGTAACAGTGACAAGTTGTTCTGTAATATTATCTTTGATTCTTCCTGATTTCGGCTCATACATATCTTTGACAATTACTGCTTCAATAGAAATTGGTCTTCTTATAATCGTTATTAATCCGCGTTGAATTGCCACTGATACTTCAACTATTTCGTGGGTTTCCACTATCGTTATTATACCCTCATGTATCTCTATTACACCACGCTCGATAGCATCTGAAAAGGATATATTTTCATTTGTTCGTGGAACTTTAATTAATAAGGACTCTTGATCAATTATACCCTTTTGAACAGCTTCTCCGATAGGCACTAGCTCACCGGTAATATCCTTGATTTCTCCGGTTTTTGGATTGTACCGTCCTTGTTCTAATGCTGACTCAATAGACACTTGCTCGGGAAGTGATATATCTTCCGGTTTTTCAACTATCCAACCAACTTGAACACATTCTAAGAAAGATACGCGTTTTCCTGTCTTAGGGTTAACCATGTAGCCTGTAGTTTTGTCAATAATGGGCCTTGCAATCGCTTCATCGAAAGAAATATAATTATCCGACTTGCAGCCCAAATCTTTAACCAAAATGGAGGTAGGGTCGAATATATGTAAACCGTAAACAAGTTCCTCGAATGTTATTTTAGCTCCAGTTTCGGGATTTAAGAATACCTGCTTCTCTATATCATAAATTCCCATTTCAGACAGTTCCTCCGGAGTTATCTTCTGGGAAATAGCAATGCATCGTTTAGGTTTAGATTCCCTAACAATAACACAATTTTTAGATATGACATCAACTGGAGTAAATCTACTGATTTGTTCCTGTTCCAACGAGTCCTGTACAGTTAACGGCATCTCAACCCCGTTAATTATAATGCGACATACTTTAGGCTCTATTTTTCCTTGTGCAATCGCATCTATTAAAGCAATGTTTTCCCACAGTACTTCTACCGGCCTAGCCAACTCTTTAGTGACATTTTGTTCTGTAATTTCTTCAATAGCTCTTAAAGGTTGTTTTTCTGCATCGATAAGAAGCGCAGACACAACTTTTGCATTGTCACTCAGAATTTTATCATTTGACGCATTCGGTTCTGTTAAAGAAATTAAAGTATCATCAGGTATCTGTAATTTCAAATCTAGGGTTGTATCTGTTGGAATTTGGCTCTTAGGTGATTTTTCAGTACTAGCGTCAGGCGATTTGCTATGCAAAGTGTCTGAAATGGCATGTGAAACTTCTTTTGGAACTTGAGGAATAATTTCTTCGTGCCTTTGGCTTGTTGCAGCAGGCAATACTTTTGATAGTTCAAGTTCCTTTCTTGTCACGGATTTTTCTTCAGTTTTGGAATCGACTACGCTTTTTACTGCGTCTACTACCATTGATGCTGCAAGTATTGGTGCGCCAACAACAGCTACTAGGCCCAACTTAGCAGCATCAGCGAAACTCATGCTACTGCCAGATTTGTCTTTAATCTCGCCAGTTCTCTCATTAAATATTCCCTTGCTTGCGGCTTCTTTTAGTGTAATTTCCTTACCTGTTTCGGACTCAATGACTTTTACAGTTTCGGGAGAAACGATTCCTTTCTGTACTGCTGTAAGGACATCGTCAGCAACTCCAGTTGACGTAATTATAGTATTAGTATTTGGATCGTATGTTATTCCTGATGAAATATCTACAGGTTTTGCATTATCGTCAGTATCGATTTCTCTTGCTTGTAATTCCTTATCAATACCTTTCTGCGATGTTTCAGGCGTAAGTACACGTGTAACTTGGCTCTCTGGTTTTACATCTTTCGCTAATGAAACAAAAGGTGGATCGCTTCTATCTTTTTTCAACACTGTTTTATGAACGTCATCTGAAATGTCTAACGGGTTGTCCTCAACGTACGCTTTGTCTACTTGATCGGGCGATATTCTTGATTTCTGGCTTTCAATTCTAGTTTCAATTACACCTTGAGGTTCTCTTATTTCTTCTGTTACTACTTGATATGAAGTAGACTCATTTTGCGTTATTTCAATTGTTGTTACTTTAGAAGCTTTCGTAGTAACGACTGTGCTAGTGTGTTCAGATATACATTCAATTGGTGCAGACGTAGTCACAGTTTTCACAATGGTTGTAACTTCTTCAACGTTAGGAGAAGTTTGGCGGATTTCTTGAATTATTGGCGTGCTAACAATAGCAACACTTGCATCGGGTGTAGTAACCGATTCTTTTGTTTGAACCTTGGTTTCTGTATAGCCCAATTTATCATCGGTAACTTGCTCTCCTTGTCTAGATGGTTCATACCCTACGGATTCATCTACATTAACTGCTGGCTTATCCTGTGACGGTTTTATGTCTGTACTTGCACTTAATTTCTCAGTTACTTTAACCGGAGGTGTTGGTTTTTCATCTGGTCGTGAAGTAGTGATTGTGGTAATATATTTCGTTTCAGAAACTATAGTTGTGCTCTCATGCGATACTGGTTGTTCATCAGAAATATCTCGTGACATTGGCGTCTTTTGTTTCAGATCTTGCGATACCACTTCTGTGTGTGTTTTAGGCTTTTGTTTAGGTATGTCAATGTTTGATTTAAATTTGTCCTGCTCTTTAGATACAGGCATTTTATCATCTTTTGAAACAATACTCGGTTTACCAGAATCAATAGGGGCGATTAAATCTTCTGATACTGCTACTTTCTCTGTTACGGGTTTTGTTTCAAAAGGTTGTTTTTGTTGTGATTCAGATGGCTTTACATAAAAGTAAGGTTCACTAGATTTATCTGGAGTTTTCACTAAAGAATCTTTCTTAATCACCTCTTCTGACATAATAGCTTCATGTTGTTTGGGCTTCATAATTTTACTTGTTACCACTTTTGCACCATGAACTACAGCCATGCCCGCCAGAACTGGTGCAGCGACTACAGCAACTAGACCCATTTTAGCAGCTTTCTTGATATCAATTGACTTACCTGTGTCTGGTTCTTTTAATTTTCCGGTCTTTTTATCTATGAGGCCTGTATCCAGTGCTTCTTGAAGTGTTACTGGTCGACTAGCTTCTACGTTGTATATTATTGATTTAGGATCAATTATTTTTCTTTCCAGTGCTTCCTTGAAAGTAACCACTTTGTTAGGTGATTTTGGATCCCTAAACTTCTGTGTTTTATCGTCAAATAGAAGATCGAATGCTTCATTGAGATCAAGCATTTCTAATTCCTTCTTTGGTGAAGAAGATGAAGATCCGGGCGTTATTTCTGTATTCAGAACTCCAGCATTCACAGCTTCGGTTATTGATAATGTTTCTCCAGTATTGGGATGTGTGAATGTACCTGTCTCAATATTAATGTAGCCAAGGTTAAGAGCGTCTTCAAAATTAATATTTGTATCACTTGTAATTAACTGTTCCTTATTTGTTTGTTCTTCTCTTATTATGCCTTTTTGACGAGCTTCTTCTATGGGAATTATTTCTCCAGTCTTTGTGTTTTGCACCTCGTTTGTATTGACGAGAACATAATCAGCTAGAAGTTCTACCATTTTGGTTGTAATAGTGTGTTCAGACGAAAAAGTTTCGGTTATCGTTGTAACAACACCGCTTATACCTGCAATGTCTTTGTCAAGTTTGACTGCCACTAAGCCTTGCTCCAGTGCTTTATCTAAAGGAATTTTCTTTTTCGTATTGGGGTCAGTGAATGTACCCTCTTTAAGATTGATAAGTCCTTGATTTAGTGCTTCTTCTAAAGGAAGTGTTGATGATGACTGAGGGAACGGTACACCCATTATCAAATTGTCATCAATAGCTTCACCTATTGTCATTGTTGTACCGGTAAGTGGGTGTGTGAATTCTCCTGTGTGTGGATTAATAAGATTTCGTTTCAGAGCGACGGATAAAGTCATTCCTGCAGGGGGAATATCGTCAACACCCTCAGATGTCGTGCTTTCGGGTAGTAAGTTATAATTAACTGCTGTAACAAAGTCTACCGGACCTGTACTAGTCTTTATAATATTTTTGTCACTATCCACAATATTTCTTTCGATCGCTTCACCAAGCGTCATACTCCTTCCAGGAGATAAAGTTATAACGGATAAAGGATCAACGATATCGCAAATTATAGCTTCTTTTAATGACAAATGATTCCCTGTTTCCGGATGAATTATTTTCCCTGTAGTCGGTTCATACAAACCTTGCTTCATAACTTCTGAGATAGTAAGACTTCTAAATATGGGAATTAATATTTCATCTTGGCCTTCCACATCTAGCACTCCCCTGTTAATAGCTTCATCGATGTTCAATACTTCACCGTGTACTGGATCAACAATATTTCCCTGACTGTTATCAACTAGTCCACATTCTATAGCCTTTTCCAAAGTTAGAGGACATCCATCTTTATCTTTATACAATTTGATAGATTCCAAAACTTTGGCTGTTTCTTTATTTATTAAACCCCTTTCTATCGCTTCTTGTGGGGATACTACGCGTTTTCGTAGTTTTTGTAAAACAAGTGGTTTTGTATCAGCAGGCACGGCTGATACTTTTTTGGAAATGTTTGTGTCAAATTTAGATGTTTTGCTACTACCCACTTTAGTCAAATCAATTATTTTGGAAGTATCAACTTCTTTTTCGATGAATTCACTATCGGCAATGATCTTACGATTATCAGCTGAAAGACTATTTTGTATAGATTCTACAGTTATGAAACCTTCCGAAACAGCAGCTCCCACAGACAGGGGTATAGATGAAGTTTGGGAATATGACACAGTAGCTGGTGATTTTATGGCCGATGCATTTACTTCAGGACTTGATGATCTATCCTTCAAAGATTGTTTGTATTTTTCATAAGTAACTGGATCCACAAGTCCCCT
Source organism: Lobocla liliana liliana (assembly GCA_018249115.1). NCBI lineage: Eukaryota > Metazoa > Arthropoda > Insecta > Lepidoptera > Hesperiidae > Lobocla > Lobocla liliana. The sequence goes on along the minus strand of DWJU01000006.1, from coordinate 4,381 downwards.
GGAAAATGCTTCGTCCATGGTCAACTTTTCACCTGTCTGTGGATCTACTACGGTAGTTTTCATAAACTTAGATATTGTAATTGTACTTCGGTTCGACGTCGTTTGTTCCATATTTGTATGTATAAGTGTGTCATTGTCGGGAGTTTTGTCTCTAATAGAATCCTCATATTTTTTGTAAGTACTTGGATCAACTAATCCCCTTTCGTAAGCCACTTCCATTGGTAGCTCTTCTCCGGTGTTTGGATCAACAACCATAGTACTTTTAACTAGCTGGATAATCTTAGTAGCCGCTACTAAAGGAGCACCTACAACAGCTACAAGACCTACTTTGGCCGCGTCTGCTAAGCTTATCTTCTTGCCTGATTTATCAGAATATTCACCTGATTCCTCATTAATAATACCTCTATCTAAAGCCTGTTTGAGAGGAATTAATTTATCAGTTTTAGGATCTATGACTTTAACCGCATTTGGTGACACTGCTCCCCGATCAACGGCTTCGATGATATTCTCCGAAACACCTGATGTTGTTGATATAACTAATGCCGTAGCTGGGTCAAAGATGACTCCAGGTTTTACTTGGACAGGTTCTAAGGCAGTTTGTTCCTCAGAAATGATTTTGTCTGCCGGCATGTCCTGAACTTCAGAGATTTCCATTTTGTCCGGCATACCAGCAATGGATGTAATTGTGATAACTTTATGCGTTGAAATAGTTGTAGATAGATGTACGAAAGTTATAAATTTGCGTTCTATGGATTCTTTCATAGTTAAGGTGTATGTTTGATATCTGTAATGACCTGTACCATCTAATATATGCAAATCCAAAGCTTTATTCAACATAACTTCTTTCTTGGTTTTGGGGTCTACTACTTTGGCAGATTCTGGATTAATAACATTGAGATCTAATGCTTCTTTTAGGTCTAAAACCCTATCGGTCCCTGGAATTATAAATAGTCCTGTGGATGGATCAAAAAGATTTTGTTGGATCGCTTCCTTTAATGTCCAACCACCGTTTGGCAGTTCAATAGTGTTTTTCTTAATAGTTAATGATGTTACCGAAGGTTCGTTTACAATTGATTTCGAAGTGACAGATTTAAACTCACGAGTTATATCCTCTCGAGGTCTTGCTGTGTCACGAACGACATAATCAGGACTCTTAACAGTTTCGGGTCTATTGTCATGTTGTAATTTACTTTCCGGACTAGGAGGAAGGTCTTTAATGAAAGATTTTTTAGTTATTTTAAGTTCTACTACCTGACCTGGGACTAACTCTCTTTTAGTGACGCGATCGGATATCCTAGCTACTCGAGGTTCGTCTTTTTCAACGCCCAGCAAACCTTCATCTAAGGCTTGTTGTATCGGGAACACTGTTCCCGTTGTTGGATCAGTGAATGTTTGAGTACTTTCGTCGATCAGTCCCATTCGTACTGCTTCGGCAAAAGTGATAATAGTATCTGACCGTCGGGATGTGTTAGTATTTGTGACTGTGACGTATCTTTTAACAGTCTTCGTAACCGTTTGCAACGTAAGTGTAATATTTAAGAGGGAATTTAACAAAGCGGCACCCTCTGGTGTAATCATATTAATCTCTACAGCTTTATTAAATGGAATGGATTTTCTAGTAGTAGCGTCTAGTAAGTGACCTGTTTTAGGATCTAGAATATTTTTGAATACAGCATCTAAAACAGAAAGCTCTTTATCATTTTCTAAAATGCCTATCTTTCGATTAAACATTTCTAATACCTCGGGCCGGACAATTGAAACTTTAGTGCAATCTTCTAAATATACAAAATCACCACTTTCAGATTTAAGGAAGGTTTCACCATTGACGTACTTGATATTACCTTTACTTAAAGCTGTGTTAAACGAAACGAATTCACCGGTTTTAGGGTCCCTAAAGCCATCAATGTCGAAAATAGACCGCTGCGATACAGATGTGATAAGGCCACGGTCTACCGCTTCTGGAATAGTACATAGTTCTCCTGTTAAATTATCGCGGAACTTGTTATCAGTAAGAATAATCCTAGCACCTAACGCTTCAGATAATGTAAGAAGCTGACCTGTTGTGGTGTCAGTTATACATTTAACATTATCACTATCTAACACACCGGCAGATATTGCCTCCAAGATGTTCAAAGGCGTTCGACTTGTTGGAGATAATATTTTACCATCATTTGTCATCAAATTATTATCACATACGTCTTTTAATGTCATAGGTTTACAAATGTATCGCTTGATTGCTGCATCTTTGAAAGTTAATTTTTCTTTTGTAACACTGTGTACATATTTAGAATGTTTCGTGTTTATAATATTCTTTTCTATCGCTTCCGTTAGAGTTATTTTAATATCATTTTTAGCATCTACGATTTCTCTTACGTTCGGATTGATTAGTTCATTTTTGATGATACCGCCATCAATTGGTCGTCGGAGCCTCGTCCGTTTAGGAGCTTAAGATGTTAGGATGTTATGCTCTGATGTCCCCTTACAACCCAGAAGGCTAAAGTTGGGCGGGATCCGAGGGTTCACAGTGTCATGAGACTTTTTGACTTAGCGTCTTATCACATCCTCCAGATTAAAAGAGCAAACCGTGTTACGGCATCAATACATGTTACAGGGATTCTTAATTAGCAGAAGCTAGAAATTTTCTCAGATTAAAACGACCTAATAATAAAACGAAGTAATTGATTTTAGGTGAAAGTTATCACGAATCAAGATGTGGATTGGTCAAAACGATATGTCATAAGTACAACGTGACCGAATCGCGTGATTTCGTTAAAAAGCGTGGAATTTTGAGCCGTATTTAAAGCTCTATTAATTTCGTGATGCATATCTTGGTTAGATTATTACTTTGTGTACTCTAACAAAGCACGCCATTGGCGTTAAAAATTCAAGAAAGCACAAACGAAAAGCATGGTCAATAAGAAAAATATTTGTTTCTTAATTTTTATACATAAAGAATACAATTAAAAGTGTATTTATTAATATCTTTTGTGTGCAAACATACAAATATATTGTGAAATCTATCTATTTGAGTGGTGCCACCAGCCTTGTTTGTTAATGTTTCGTTAACAAAATACATGTTACTCGTTTGAATTTGGACTTAATATCACTTACCACGTACAACGTACACGTACGTACACTTATTCACGTACCTCACTCAGCCGGAACCAGTGGAGAGCTTTTGCTTTTATTTCCTCCTGTTCAACAATGTTACTTGAGACATGATGGGTTTTTGTTCATTGGTATGATTGGAGTATTTTGTACCCGTCATCTTGTACATAAAGTAATAAAATTTCATTTTACAAATTGATTTATAACTGACGGAGTTCTGACGTAAACTACATAAAAAAAACAATCATAACGAGAACGTCCTTCTTTTTGAAGTCTTTTTGAAGATTTTAACCTCGCACCATCGTACGAGATGTTGTCGTACGAACTTATTTCAAAAATCAATACTGCATCTTCAATTAGATGTAAGTTTAAGTTTGTTAATCTTTTCACTGGGGTGTTAGGGAGCCTGAGAAGTTAATATATTAACATTTTAAGGCTCAAACTTCAACCTCACATGCTCATGGTGCACCCTGCTGTAAGCAGATGAGGCTCTGACGACCGATTGATGGCGGTATAACCATTATAAATGAACTAATAAATTAATAAAAAGTTGGGATACAATGTAGCTGTACTGTATCCAATCGCAGTGCAGCATCACGTATGTTGATTTAAACATAACTCCAAATGTGCAATCATTTTTACCTCCCAAGTGGAATAACACCTACAGTGAAGCAACTCATTTAAAAAAAGAAAAAAGATAAAATACTGCGCCACGTTGTTAGTGGTCAACCAAAAAAATACTGCCCCACGTTGACCACTAAACCAACCATTTTGTAACTAGATCTGTTTTGTTATAAGATACCACTAGAATTTTAACAAAGTGTAATATAACACTCAACGATATTAACATTTCAACCGGCAAATGTACAGAACAGTTCTATAACTCACTATAATCAACCCTATCTATGGTCGTGTCAACACTTCGCAAATATAAACGAGCCCTAACGGGTTTGCGACATCGATCGATTTTGGGGTGGGCAGGGGGTAAATATTGGGGTAAATACGGGAGGAGGTTTCCTAGTTGTCTGATAGCGAGCGAGGAAACTACATAAGAATTGGTGGGTATAATGGAAAAAAACTGAATTTCAATAATTATTGTTTAAATGACAAAAATAAATTTTACTGTTTTATTGTTGTATTATTGTTATATCTGTTATATTTTGGGCCATGCACATATTTCCATAAGATATTATACTATAACTGAAAAAAAATGCAAACCGTGCAGCATGAAACATAATATAGTTTTGGTCAGAAATAAACCTGTCGTTGGTAC
>DWJU01000005.1:0-13362 GCA_018249115.1 Lobocla liliana liliana | reverse complement strand
TCACTTCCTTCGGATTATATGCTCACCAACATTCTTGATGTGTCCTCTATGGACCAGTCTGTTGTTTGCACTTGCTGCAAAAGTAAGGAACCAGCTGTTGCAAGATGCACTGATTGTTCTCATTTCTTGTGCTCCAACTGCAACTCTGCTCATGAGTTTATGAGGTGCTTTGAAAATCATCGAGTAGTACCATTTGATGCTCTCAGGTCATCTAAGGAGAAAGCTGCTGTGCATAAGCCTATTTTTTGCACTCGCCATGTTGGAGAAAGCCTTAAATTCTATTGCTGTGAGTGTGAAGTTGGAGCTTGCACTGAATGTCTCACTGTGGACCACAAAGTAGGCGAGCACCGTTGTGAACGTATTGTTGATGCTGAACCCAATCTTCGCGCTGAATTGCGTAACTTTATTGTTGAAGCTAATGCACGAGCGGTTGCCGCTGGTAGTGCATCTGCTAGGCTTGACGATGCTTTGGGAGATTTACAACGTCAGCGAGATGAAGCAGAGACTGTTATCAACGAAGCTTTTCATGCCTATAAGACCTCTCTCGAAAGACGTCGTGAGAAAGCGCTCGAAGAACTCGAACAGCTCCACAAGGAAAGAGAATTAAAAGTAATGGATTTATTCGATCGCGTTGACAAAACTGTTCAACGTATTGATTGTGCTTGCAACTTTGCCACAAAACTTCTTCGCCGCGGAGACGGCACCGAAATTGTCATGCTGAAGAAAACTGTCGCTTCTCAATTTGCACGTTTGCTAGAAGGAGCGCCTGAGTTGATGGTTTCATTACTTATTCCTAGGCAACGGCTTTCGCTTAGCCGTTGGTATTGCTCAATAGGAGAGCGTCATGTTTCAAGTCTATCATTCTAACCAATTAGATTTGTTAAAAGAGCTCATTGCTCATTTAATGAAAAATGAACCTTTATCGCATCCTTTTGAGCAGGAAATTATTTTAGTGCAAAGCCCTGGAATGTCCCAGTGGTTACAGATTGAACTCGCAAAACAATTTGGGATTGCAGCGAATATAAACTACCCACTTCCAGCTACATTTATCTGGGATATGTTTAGATGCATCCTGCCAGATATTCCGAAAGAAAGTGCATATACCAAGCAAGCAATGACATGGAAATTAATGACGATTTTACCCACTGTTATTGATGAGGAAGAATTTGAACCGTTAAGGCATTATTTGCAGCATGATACAGACAAAAGAAAACTTCATCAGCTTGCGGGCAGAGTTGCAGACCTCTTTGACCAATATTTAGTTTATCGGCCTCAATGGATTGAAAAATGGCAACAAAATGAGCTAATAGAAGGGCTTAGTACCAATCAACTATGGCAAAAAAGGCTGTGGTTATGTCTAGTTGAATACTCAAATGAATTAAACCAATCACCTTGGCACCGCGCTAATTTATACGAAAATTTTATTGGCAAATTGCAAAGTACACCCTCTTTAGGAAAAATGCTTCCTAAGCGTATTTTTATTTGTGGAGTTTCATCTCTTCCTCCTGTTTATCTTCAAGCTTTGAGTGCAATTGCAGAGCATACAGATATCCATTTGATGTTTACAAACCCCTGTCGTTACTATTGGGGGGATATTCAAAGTGCCTCTTTTTTAGCTAAGCTACAACAAAGAAAATTACGCCATTATCTTGATAAACATGAAATATCACGTTTTAAAATTGAAGAGCATGTACCTCATCTATTTAATGATGATGGTGAGCAGGATATTGTTAATCCGTTACTAGCTTCGTGGGGAAAGCTGGGGCGAGATAATTTATATTTTATTTCTCAAATTGATACAGCGAATGAAATTTTTGCTTATGTTGATACCAGTAGAGCGAGCCTACTAGAAAATATCCAGCAAGATATTTTAGACCTTGAAAACCATGCTCAGCTTGGCACAACATTGGCAAGCTATGAAACGAGCCAAGGAAAAAGATTAATACAAGAATGGGATGATTCCATAACATTCCATTTATGCCACAGTGCACAACGTGAAGTTGAAGTATTACAAGACCGTTTGCTGGCTATTTTTGAGGAGGATCCATCCTTAACACCAAGGGATGTGATTGTTATGGTAGCAGATATCGATAGCTACGCTCCCTATATTCAATCTGTTTTTGGTAATGCTGCATCCACGCGCTATATTCCATTCTCTATTTCTGACAGAAAAGCTTTGCAAGCCCATCCAATTTTACAAGCATTTATTATGTTGTTAGATTTGCCTCAAAGCCGTTTTTCAACAGAACAAGTCCTTGCCTTACTTGAGGTTAAGGCTTTTTCTCAATGTTTTGGAATTGATGAAAGTGAGCTAAGTTTATTGCGTCGTTGGGTGAATGAGTCAGGGATCCGTTGGGGATTAGATGATGACAATGTACGCTCGTTTGCTTTACCTGTTATAGGGCAAAATACATGGCAATTTGGTTTGAGCCGAATGTTATTAGGTTATGCGATGGATAGCCGAAATGGGCCATGGAACGGTATTTTGCCTTATGATGAATGTAGTGGCTTAGCTGCACAATTAGCGGGTAAATTAGCTTTATTGATTAATACATTAAGAGAGTGGCGTACAATATTAGAGCAAGAACGACCACTTGATAAATGGAAAGAACTTTGTCAGCAACTTATTGATAGCTGCTTTATAGTTGATAGTGAGACAGAGCTAGTTTTGGCTCTTTTAACCGAACAGTGGCATCAAATCATCGAAAATGCTATGGGATCAGGTTATGACAAACCTATTCCACTTCGCTTGATCAGAGACGAGCTTTCAGTACGTTTTGATGACGAAAAAATGAGCCAACGCTTTTTAGCCGGAGCAGTCAACTTTTGTACATTGATGCCAATGCGTTCTGTTCCATTTAAGGTCGTTTGCTTGCTTGGCATGAATGATGGCATTTACCCACGAAGCATTCCAGCTCTAGGTTTTGATTTGATGGCAGAGAAACCAGCAAGAGGAGATAGAAAGCGTCGAGATGATGACCGATACCTTTTTTTAGAGGCGCTCAATTCGGCAACTAAGCAGCTTTATATCAGCTATATTGGTCTTTCAATTCGTGATAATCAACCATGTAACCCGTCTGTCTTAGTGACGGAATTACTTGATTATATTTGTCAAAGCTTCTGCTTGGAAGGTGATGAGTTACTTAATATTGATGATAGTTCTAAGCAGTTAAAATCTCATCTGGTCACCCAGCATACCCGAGTACCTTTTGCGAAAGAAAACTATATTCCTCAAACACCTTATCAAAGTTTTGCAAAAGAGTGGTTACCAGCGGCTAAGACAACCGGGCGAGTAGAAAACTCTTTTTGTTCAGTTCTCAAAGATCCTGAAGAGGAAATTACGCATATTTCCTTGGAGCAACTTTTGCGTTTTTATCGCCACCCTATTCGTGCATTTTTCCAGCAGCGTCTGAAAGTGCATTTTTCAATTGAAGAAACTGAACTTCCTGAAGAGGAACCTTTTATTCTTGGGCGGTTACAACGCTATAAAATTAATGATCAAATTTTAGATTTGCTTGTCAAAGAGGAAAGCCCTGATCCTTTTTATCATGCGCTTAAAGCATCGGGGCAATTGCCTGCAAAACAATTTGGTCAGCTTTTTTGGGAACAACAACTCAATGAAATTGTTCCTCTCGCTGAAAAAATAAAAGAGTATGAGGTTCAGCAGTTTGATTACCCAATAGATTGTGAAATAGATGGGATCAAAATTACAGGTCAGCTTAAGAATGTGCACGAAGCAGGCATATTACGTTATCGGCCAGCTTACCTAACTGCAAATGACGGTATTCAATTATGGATTGAGCATCTTTTTTTTAATGCTCAGGTTGGTGAAGGGGAAAGTGTTGCATTGGGGCGTGATAACAGTATTTGGCAGTTTTCATCCATTGAACAAGATGACGCATTAGGTTACTTAAAAAGCTTAGTAAAAGGTTATTGTGAAGGTCTAAACACGCCATTAATTCTTTTAAACCAAAGTGGCTGGAATTGGTTAACGGCTTGTTTTGATAAAAAAACGAAGCAATATGACTTTTCATCAGAAGAAAGCCAACAAAAAGCATTATCAGCCTTAATTCAAAGTCTGCAAGGGAGTTCGATGAAAAAAGGCGAGATGGAAGATGATTACGTGTTGAGGGCTTGTAGAAACTTGAACAGTACAATGGTTCAGTCGCTGATACAGAATACTCAGCGTTTTTTACAGCCAATGACTAAATATTTAAATAACGGGAGTGCATTATAGGATGCAATATTTATCCAAAAAGATCGCCCAACTATTCTTATTATTCATAGTATTAGGGTGTGGCAGTGCTGTTGCTATTGCGGCTCAACCACTCTGGCAATTGTTGCCTGAAACTATTAATAAGAGTGAAAGCGATCCTCGCGAGTATAAGGCAATAAAGCTGAATAATGATATGACGGTTTTATTGGTTTCTGATGCTAAAGCAACCAAATCATTGGCTGCCGTTTCCATCCCTGTAGGAAGTATTGAAAACCCAGACAGCCAATTAGGCTTAGCTCACTATTTAGAACATATGGTATTGATGGGTTCTAAAAAATACCCTGAGCCAAGTAGCTTTTCTGAGTTTTTACAAAAACATGGCGGTAGTCATAATGCAAGTACAGCACCTCATCGTACAGCATACTATTTTGAAGTAGAGAATGGCGCCTTAAAAGAAGCGACTGACAGATTAGCTGATGCATTAGCAGAACCGTTATTAGATCCTATCAATGCAGATAGAGAGCGTAATGCGGTTAATGCGGAACTAACGATGGCACGTTCTCGCGATGGAATGCGTATATGGCAAGTGCGTTCTGAAACACTAAACCCGCAACATCCTAATTCTCGTTTTTCTGGTGGTAACTTAGAAACGTTAAAAGATAAGCCTAACAGTAAATTACAGGATGAGCTTGTTGGTTTTTATAAACATTATTATTCAGCGAATTTGATGAATGGTGTTCTCTATGGTGATCAATCAATTGATTCTCTCGCGAAAATAGCGCAAGAAACATTTGGTCGTATTCCTAATTTTAATGCCAGTGTTCCAGCCATTAGTACTCAAGCGGTTACAGATAAAGAAAAAGGCATTATTATTCATTACGTGCCAGCTCAACCGCAAAAAGCGATTCAAATTGAGTTTAGCATTAAAAATAACATGGCGAATTTTCGTAGCAAAAGTGATAGTTATATTAGTTACTTACTTGGAAATCGTAGCCCTGGAACATTAGCTGACTGGCTGATTTCACAAGGTTTAGCTGAAGGGATAAGTGCATCAGCATCGCCAAATGCAGACAGAAATTATGGTTCTTTTTCTATCTATGTCACTTTAACGGATAAAGGGTTGCAGGAGCGTGACCAGATTATTGCCGCTATCTTTTCTTATATTGATTTAATCAAAAATGATGGCATAAGCAAAAGTTACTTTGATGAAATTTCAAAAGTGCTTAACTTATCTTTCCGTTATGGTTCAGTTGTTAGGGATATGAACTACATCGAATGGTTATCTGATCAAATGATAGATGTCCCTGTTAATCATGTACTTGATTCTGATTATATTGCGGATAAATATGACCCTGCTGCTATTAAGCAACGTCTATCCGAGCTGACGGCTAAAAATGCGCGAATTTGGTTTATTAGCCCTGACGAACCAAGCAACAAAAAAGCGTATTTTGTCGAAGCACCTTACCAAGTTGATCAGATCACGCAAAAACAGTTTAAAGATTGGGATAGTTTAGAGTCAAAAATGCACTTTAAATTACCAACATTAAACCCTTACATTGCCGATAAACTACCATTAATTAAATCTGAAAAGGTCTATAAACACCCTGAGTTTATTTATGAAAAAGGAAATACTCGTGTGTTATATATGCCAAGCCAATATTTTGCAGATGAGCCAAAAGCAAGTATCACGTTGTCTTTGCGTACAAAACAAGGCGACCAAACTGCGAAAGACCAAGTGACAGGGGCATTACTGCAATATATTTCTTCATTAAAAATGGATGAACTGCAATATCAAGCATCGGTTGCAGGAATGTCTGTTTCCGTTTCTCAAGGTGTTGGCTTACAGCTTAATGCCAGCGGTTATACCCAACATTTACCTGAGCTCTTTTTGTCCATGACTAAGCTGTATTTAAGCTTTGAGCCTACAGAGCAAGAGTTAGCACAGGCAAAATCTTGGTATAAGGAACAAATTGCTGTCGCAAATAATGCGAAAGCTTATGAATTAGCAATGCAACCTCTTCAGCGTATTAATAGTGTCCCTTACTTTGAGCAAGAACAGCGCCTTGCAGAGTTGGATAAAATATCACTTAGTGACCTAACTCATTATCGCCAGCTATTGGTGAAAAGCGCGGCATTACAAGCACTCGTTTTCGGTAACATTAATGAGTCTCAAAGCATCAAAACAATTCAGGATGCTCAAAAGCTATTAAATAGTGAGGGGACTGAATGGTGGCGTGGTGATGTAGTTGTTATTGATAAAAACTATTTAGCTGATTTCCATAAGCAAGGGAATAGTACCGATAACGCGCTTGCTGAAATCTTTGTGCCAGATGGTTATAGCCGTATAGATGGCGCAGTGTTGTCAGGTATCTTAGCGAAGGTGATTCAGCCTTGGTTCTATGATCAATTAAGGACTAATGAGCAGCTAGGTTATGCAGTATTTGCATTTAAATCTGGTTTAGGTGATCAATGGGGGATGGGCTTTTTACTACAAAGCAATGCTAAGACACCAGATTATCTTAACACGCGCTATCAAGCATTTTATATTCAGGCCTTAGATAAGCTTAAAAAACTACCAGTTGATGAATTTAATCAGTATAAACAATCAATTATCACTGAAATGAACCAGCCACCGCAGACATTCTACGAAGAGCTAGGACGTTATTCATCAGACTTTTCACGCAATATTTTTAGCTTTGATACTCGTGATAAAGTGTTATCAGCTTTAGGGTCAGCAACTAAAAATCAAGTCATTGAATATTATGAAAATGCAGTCATTAAACGCAAAGGGCTAGCATTAACATCGCAAGTCATTGGTCAAGGTGTTGACGATAAGTCCGGTTTTGCTCAATTGAAAGGCTGGGTGTTTTACCCAACAGCTTCAGAGTTACAAAAGATTTTGCCAATAAAGGAAGATGCTGAGTGAATAAAATGCAGGTAGAGTCCCAATTATTGAATGTATTTTCTTTGCCACTAAGTGGACAAAGACTGATTGAAGCTTCGGCAGGGACAGGAAAAACATACACCATTGGTATACTCTATCTGCGGCTTTTATTAGGTCTGGGGGGCGAAAATGCGTTTCCTAGGCCGCTTAGTGTTGAAGAAATATTGGTTGTGACATTCACGGAAGCTGCAACGAATGAATTGCGTGGGCGAATTCGCCAGCGAATTCATGAAATGCGTTTGGTTTGCTTACGAAATGGGGTTGGGTTTGAATCTCAACCTGAGTATCTGGAATTACTAGGTGAGCTTTCAGGTGAAGAGCAACTAAAATTTGCAGAAGAGTGGTTATTGGCTGCTGAGCGGCAAATGGATGAAGCCGCCATTTATACTATCCATGGATTTTGCCAAAGAATGCTAGTGCATAATGCATTTGAATCAGGAGTACTCTTTGAGCAAACAATGATCCAAGATGAATTTCCGATTCAAAAGCAGGCTTGTGCAGATTTTTGGCGCCGTCATTTTTACCCGCTTGATTATTCAATGACTAAAGTCGTGCAGTCCGAATGGAATGGTCCTGAAGCGCTTTTAGCTGAAATAAGGCCTTTTCTACAAGGGGATATGCCGCTCATTATTAATCAGCCCAAGGTTCAAGAGTCATTGGAGGGACGGCACCAACGCTTAATTTCTCTGATTGAATCAGTGAAATCATCTTGGCGAGAAAATGCAGGGGATTTCGAAAAGCTAATTGCGGACTCTGACGTTGATAAACGAAGTTACAGTTCTCGTTTTTTGCCTAGTTGGCTAATAAAAATTGGTCAATGGGCAGAAGAAGTAACCCAAGATTATGACTTTCCAAAAGATCTTATTCGTTTTTCTCAAACAGTATTGCATGAGAAATCAAAAAGTGGCCAAGGCCCTGAGCACGTGGTTTTTCAGCAAATTGAGACGTTACTCACTCAATCATTAACTTTAAAAGATATTGTTATTCCATTAGCGATTTCAGAAGTTAGGCAGACGATAGCGGATGAAAAACACCGCCGTGGGGAGATGGGTTTTGATGACCTTTTAACTCGCTTGGATCGTGCGCTTAGCCATGATGGCGGAAAGTTCTTAGCACAGGCGATTAGCCAGCGCTTTCCTGTGGCGATGATTGATGAGTTCCAAGATACAGACGCACAGCAATACCGTATTTTTCAGCGAATTTATCAAGGTGTTGATAATACGGCTCTTTTATTTATCGGCGATCCAAAACAAGCCATCTATGCTTTTCGTGGCGCAGATATTTTTACCTATATTGAAGCGAAAAAGGAAGTTAGTGCTCACTACACATTAGAAACTAACTATCGCTCATCACAAAGTATGGTTGAAGCCATAAATCGCGTGTTTAGCCATTGCCAATCACCTTTTATTTTTGAACAAATACCATTCCAGCCTGTTAATTTCGCACAACAAAATGCAGGGAAAAAACTGGTCCACAAAAATCATGAAGTCAAAGCGCTCACTTTTTGGCAGTTAAATGCAGAAGCGGTTTCCGTATCTGAATATGAACAAGCCATTGCGAAACAGTGTGCAGCGCAAATTGCACAATATCTTCAAGGTGGGTTAGATGGTGAAACTTACTTTAAAAATAATGAAAAACAGGTTTTTGTGGCTGCGTCAGATATTACCGTGCTGGTGCGCAGTCGTCGTGAAGCTGTGTTGATTCGAGATGCTTTAAATCAGTTAAATATTCCTTCTGTCTTTCAGTCAAATCGTGAAAGTGTATTTTCAACACCTGAAGCTAGGGATTTATTATGGCTATTACAGGCGGTGTTGGCCCCTGAAAAAGAACGGGTATTACGAAGTGCACTCGCGACAGGGATTTTAGGACTAACAGCTGAAGATATTGATGTGCTTAACCATGACGAAAAAGCATGGGAGGGTCTTGTTGATGAGTTCTCTCGCTATTTGACCGTCTGGCAAAAACGAGGCGTATTGCCAATGCTAAGAATGATAATGTCACAGCGTCATATTGCTGAAACATTATTAGCTGCGACTGATGGTGAAGGGCGGTTAATGGACGTCATGCATATCGGTGAGCTATTGCAGGAAATGTCACTTCAACTTGAAGGTGAGCACACACTAACACGCTGGTTAGCGCAACAAATAGCTCATCCTGACCACCAATCAGACGCACAGCAGATGCGCTTGGAAAGTGATAAACACCTTGTTCAAATTAGTACAATCCACAAATCTAAAGGCCTTGAATATAAAATTGTATGGTTACCTTTTGCCAGTAATTTCTTACCGCAATCTAAAGGCTTATATCATGACCGAAATGACTATGGCACGAGGTTAGATATAGAAGATAGTGATGAAACTGTTGCTTTAGCAGATGAAGAACGTTTAGCAGAAGATCTTCGTTTATTATATGTGGCATTAACTCGTGCTATTTACCATTGTAGTGTTGGTATTGCCCCGTTAATAAAGGGGAATAGAAAGAAAAGTGGAGAAACTGACTTACATTTATCGGCACTCGGATATGTTATCCAAAAAGGAGAAGCAGGAGATTATTCGCTGATAAATAGTATGTTAAGTGAGATTAGTAACGAAATTATTGATGTCATTTCTATTGATCAGGTTGAATCTAAAAGACTAGTTCTCGATACACAAATGCATGATGATTTAATGGCTAGGAAGCTAACACGCTATTTTGACGATTATTGGCGAGTAACAAGCTACTCAGGGCTGAGTTATGGGGCAAGCCATTCAGAAGATGAGCAAACTATCTCTCCATTACAGTTTGCAAATTCATTGGCACCTAAAATGGATGTTGAGGCTAGTATTGATATCGAGCAACAAGAAGATGAAAGCGCTAATACCTTAACCCCTCATCAATTTCCTAAAGGTGCATCCCCCGGAACTTTTTTGCATACATTGATGGAAGAAATTAGCTTTAGTGAGCCTGTTGCACTCGACTGGTTAACAGAAAAACTCGAAAGTTCAGGGTTTGATGTTGAATGGGCTCCAATGTTGCAGGAATGGTTAAAGGCAATCGTAGAAGCCCCCCTTGCTGAGGATGGGCTCTGTTTATCTGCATTGCAGCCGCAAGACCAGCTAGATGAAATGCAGTTTTATTTGCCTATTGGCGCCATTATTAATGCAAAAAACGTAGATAATATAACGCATGAATATGACCCGTTATCTAAGCGGTGCCCACCATTGAATTTTGAAAAAGTTCAGGGGATTTTAAAAGGGTTTATCGATTTAACATTCTATTGGAATGGAAAATTCTATTTACTTGATTATAAATCGAATTACCTTGGTGAAGATGCTTCATACTACACTCAAGAAGCGATGGCTGAAGCCATGATCGACCATCGTTATGATTTACAATATCAATTATATTCTTTAGCGCTACATCGCTATTTAAAACAACGTTTACCAGACTATGATTACGAAACGTATTTCGGTGGTGTGTATTATCTCTTCTTAAGAGGGATTGATAACGTTAATTCACAAAATGGTATTTTCTTTTATCGTCCTGTAAAAGAGTTTATTCAAGCTTTCGACCACTTGTTTAGCGATACACCCGACAAGGAGGCATGCTAATGAAATCTCTTTTTAATCGAGGGATTGAAGAGCACATTTTTACGCCTTTAGATGTGCAATTTGCTTACAGCATTGCTGATGAAAATAGTCCTATTTTATTGGTTATTGCTGCGCTACTGAGTGCAGAAACCATGACGGGGCATGTGTGTTTAGCATTATCCGACGTGACACTTGATAACCTATTTTCAGGGCGACACCAAGAGCTTGCTAATGATTTCTGGCAGAAAATGGGGCATCCCGACGAAGAAAAGATTTATCAAGCTGTGCAAAGCTCAGATGCGGTTTCTTTAACATCAGAAAATAGACTTTCTCCGTTATTGCTTTCGGAAAATTATTTGTATTTTCAACGGATGTGGCAGTATGAGCAATGTGTTGCACATTTTTTCTCTAACACATCAGTTAAAAATAGCCAGAATCAACAAATTCAAGCTGTGTTAGATAGCCTTTTTCCTATTTCAAACGAAATTGATTGGCAAAAAATTGCAGCCGCAGTTGCTGTAACCAGCCGAGTCTCCATTATTTCAGGGGGGCCAGGTACAGGGAAAACAACGACAGTTGCTCGTATACTGGCGGCTCTAATTAAGCTGGAAACTCGAACTGAACAACAATTAAAAATTGAACTGGCGGCTCCAACAGGGAAAGCGGCGGCAAGGCTAACGGAATCGCTTGGTAATGCGTTGAAAAGTATGCCGTTGACAGAAAAAGAACGTGAAGTTTTACCAAGCCAAGCAAAAACGTTGCATCGATTACTTGGAGCTCAACCTGAAAGCCAGCAGTTTCGTTTTAATCGCAATAATTTATTATCGTTAGACATCTTAATTGTTGATGAGGCGTCTATGGTTGATTTGCCTATGATGGCAAAGCTGATAGAGGCGCTACCTGAAAATGCAAAGCTGATTTTTCTTGGTGATAAAGACCAACTTGCCTCGGTAGAGGCTGGGGCAGTGCTGGGGGATATTTGTCAGTTTGCTGATATTGGTTATAGCCCTGAAAGAGCGAAACAATTAGCAGAAATTACAGGTTATTCACTTGGTGAATATTCTTCAGCCGAAGGGCCAGCTATCCGTGATAGCCTGTGCTTATTACGTAAAAGTTATCGTTTTTCGGCAGAGTCAGGTATTGGGCAACTCGCTTTTGCTGTTAACGAGGGTAATTCAACTCGAGCTCAAAAGTTATTAAATCAAGGGCAATCGGATGTGCATAATTATGTGCAAGAAACCGCAGATGATTATGTGAAAATTTTACTCGATGCTTCAGCCTGCTATGAAGATTATTTGCTTGCGGTGAAAGCCAATAAATCCCCTGAAGACATCTTATCTAAGTTCAATCAATATCGTTTGTTAACTGCACTAAGAGAAGGGCCTTTTGGTGTCGTGGGGCTAAATGATAAACTTGAAAAACTACTTCATCGGCAAGGCTTTATTAATCGGCCTTATAACCATTTGAATAAACATTATGCAGGTCGGCCAATTATGATCAGCCGTAACGATAGCCCATTAGGGCTGTTCAATGGCGATATTGGTATCATTTTACCTGATGAAGAGGGCAATCTGAGGGCTTATTTCCAGTTTCCAGATGGAGGAATTCGAGGTGTGCAGCCTAACCGTCTTCCTTTACATGAAACGGCTTATGTGATGACAGTTCATAAATCCCAAGGTTCGGAATTTGCTCATACCGCATTTGTGTTACCCCAATTATATTCACCCGTTATTACTCGAGAGTTGGTATATACCGCAATCACTCGAGCAAAAAAAGAACTTTCCCTTTATGGCAACCCGAAGGTATTGCGTCGAGCAATCGAAACACCAACCAAGCGTCGTAGTGGGCTAACGAGACAGCTAATGTAAACATAGCAAGAGGGCGTTTAGGCAATTAAACGGCTTAACTTGCGGATAATAATGATTTAAAGGTAATGATATGGATAACCAGCAAGAGATGACCGCAGTAACCATTACGTTAAATGCGAGATTAGAACCTGTTAGGCGTGCAGACTTAGAAGATGCATTTGATGAAGTCATGAAAAGCCTGAATAAAGATATTCATGTCGCGGGTGGGGGCACACTATTAGGCGATAATGGTGAAGCACAAGAATGTGATATTGAGTTGGCCGTTGCCGATGCAAGTGATGAGAATATTAGCATGATTATCCAACTATTTACCTCAATGCTAGCGCCAAAAGGATCTCGTTTATTTATTCATGGTGAAGATATTCGTATCGATTTCGGTGAACACGAAGGTTTAGCTGTTTATTTTAATGGTACCGAGCTAGCCGATGAGGTTTATGAAAATGGCGACATTAACGACGTTTTTGATGTATTAGATGAAGCGGTTGAAGATATCGGAAGTATTCACGGCGTGTGGGATGGCCCTACAGAAACAGCCTTCTATTTTTATGGTAGCTCTTTTGCTGAAATGGAAGCGATAATAAAGCCTCATTTAGATGCCAATCCACTTTGTGAAAAAGCAAGAATTGTACAAATTGCTTAACTAGGTCGATATTAACAATGAATAATACGCCCCCAAATTAGGTATCCATTCGTAATTTGGGGGCATACACTACACTAACCAACACTTATTTTATTCAAACAGAGAATACTACTTATCAGATTGGC
>DWJU01000004.1:0-14077 GCA_018249115.1 Lobocla liliana liliana | reverse complement strand
TTCACGTTTTTTTGGCGGAGTAAATACATAACCTCTTTGAATAGCCAAAGATAAAGGTGTCACTCCATAGTTATCTTTTATATTAACATTCGCACCGTTTTCTATGAGAGAGTTTACCACGTCTACATGGCCAATTATAAGAGCTAAATGTAAAGGAGTCCATCCCTCCTTATCTTCTTGTTCATTAATCCTGATTTCATCTTTTTCCAACAGAGCATCTACTACCTCTTTATAACCATTTTCAGCAGCTAAATGTAAAGGTGTCTTTTTATTTTTATCTTTTATATTAACATCTATCCCTTTTGTTACTATTAAAGCCTTTGTCAAGCTCGTATAGCCTAACTTAGCAGTTAAATGTAATAATGTGAATTCATTATCTCCAACTTCAAATTTATAATTTACATAAAAATTACTCTCTTCCCACTGTTTAAATACCTCTTCATTGCTTGCCTTTAGCTCTTCTTTTACTTTTTCAATTACGTTCCTTTTATCTAATTTATTATCACTATTAACCGTCCTTAATATTTTCCGCCACTGCTGATAATTTATTGTCATAATTTTTACCCTAATCTTAAATAATTTATTTTAATTTTTAAATAATCAAAATAAGAAATCAATATTTATTTTAAATGAGCTTATAATCGAAATTGTGGGTAGCAAATTGAATCACAATGTTCGTATAGCTGCAACCCTGAAGCTACTATCTCTCATCCACTGCAGATATTGCACGGTGCTGTCGATTTGATCGTCGTGGCGGGTTTCTGGAAACATTAAAATTTCATACTCAAAATCGCTGAGCCATATTGCTTGATGCGGCAGAAAAACCTTGCCGGATTCTATTATCGGAACAATCTGGTGGAATCGAGCGATTTTACTGTTATGCGGCACTATCTCAATAACAGGTATTGTCTTTAGCTCTTGAATCAATTGTTGACCGCTTGTTTTTGCTTCGATTAAAATTGCGTGTGGCTTCCACCTTGCAGCTAGTGATAGAACTTGTTCTTTAAGTTTTGGATACTCAAGCTTCGCACGGTATACATCGAGTAAATAAAACTTATTATTCACCTTTGTCCAGGTGGTGCAGACACTAAAACCGCTAGAATCGTTTGTTGAAACTGCAGTATCCCAGCTCTGAGTTATATGTAAGAGATTGTCAGGAAAATTTCTATAGCGTTTCAACCATTCTTGCTTAATTATACCACTTGAAAGCGGCAGAGGATTTTGTTGATATTGAGCAGCAAAAGCGTAACTCCCAAGTTCAGCCTTTATCATTTCAATTTCTCCTACATCTAGGGGATATAGCAGCTGACCTTCCTTTTTTAAGTATAAAATCCTTGAAGATGTAGCGCCTGTTGAGCTTTTGCACTCATTTGTAGTTACTTGAATAATAGGAACAGGAGAAGGGAGAATTGGTCTTTTGATTGAATAGATAATTTCCTTATTTTCAGAAATCATTGGCAAACAAACATGATGCCATATATTTTTCGGCTTGGAGAGAAGATGACCAGTTAAATCTTCCTGATGTAGTCTGTGCATTACAACAACGATAACTCCTTTTTTCCTTTCATTGAGCCTAGTTACTAAAGTCTGATCAAACCAATTTGTAGCACGTTTTCTAAACGTTTCACTCAAAGCTTGAGAGGAGCTCAGTGGATCATCTACGACGATAAAATCTCCACCTTCACCAGTCAGTGTTCCACCAACAGATGTTGCAATCCTACATCCTCTCTGCACTGTTTGAAATTTATATTTAGTGTTCTGGTCTTTGCATAGTTCTACCTCTGGAAATAGCGCTCTATACCAGCTAGACTGCATTACGCACCTGGTGTCAAGCGAATGCTTTTCGCTAAGCCGCTGAGAATAGCTTGCAACTATTATTCTTGCGGTTGGCTGATTACCAAGTATCCATGCAGGCCATGCAACACTCACGCACATAGACTTCATTGAGCGCGGAGGCATATTGAATATTATTCGCTTCACTTCACCAACACTTGCTGCTTCAAGCCTGTCTGCTATGATTTTTATATACTGATAATTGTTATACTCACATCCCGGCATCACCGTTTGAAAGCATAGTTCGATAAATTTTAAAAAGTTCATGTTAGTCTCCTATAGTGTTAGTGGAATTTACTTTATGGTGGTGTCAGCCTCTTTGGTGTCATATCAGCGTCCTTTTTCTTGTCATCCAAGTAGCCCTTTCCTTGTCATTCCAGTGCTTGACACTGGTTCACCTTATGATGGTGTTATTCAAGTAGCCTCTATCCAAGTGCCCCTTTGGTGTCATCCGAGTAGCTGACACTAATTTCTTACCAACAAAACCTAGCATAACTTTTGTGCTCAAAAGATTTCTGGATTCCAGCATCAAGTGCTGGCCTGAAGCTTTAGTTACAAGTATTAAGAAATTCACCAAATGAAGAAAAAAGGCAAAAGAATCCCCGTGTAACGAGTTTTGACCCTATAATAATGTAAATTGGCATTGTAATAATGTGCTAACGCTTATTTAAAGCGCATTTTGGCTGAATGTAGAAAAAATAAAAAAGACATGCAGCCGCTATAATTTTATGTAATCTGCCAATATATACCTGAGTTTTTTACTGAATTTTGTTGTTAAATCTGCAGAGATTAAAAACAAGGATAAATACTCTTATTGATATGATAAGGGAGTTGGGAAAATTTGTAAAGTAATCTTTTTCGTTTGTATTCCCTTATGCTTGAGATAACTCCATGTAGGTTCATGGATCTCCTTACTCTTTATTTCCATGAATTCCCTTTGAAGTTGAATATTGAAAATTAACTGGAGAATTGTGAATTACTTTGTATATGTCATAACAAGCCATGGCGCTCTCAGCAAAACCATTTAGTATCAATTTTAGTTTGCCTGGATAAGTAGCTATATCTCCGATTGCATATATTCTATCTCTACTAGTTCTAAGCGTAGCTGAATTAACAACTATGCGGCTATGTTCTAACTGTATACCCCAATTGTTTATTGGACCAAGATTCATTGACAATCCAAAAAATGGCAGCAAAAAATTAGCGGGTATTTCTTTTTCTTCCTTAGAGGCAATGTTTTTTACTATCACTGCTCTCAACTGCCCATTAACTCCTGCTAGTTCGTGTAATTGATATGGCACTACCAGTTCTATCTTTCCATCATTTTCAAGTGATTCTAATTTATTTCTAGTTTCAGGAGTGCAGCGAAATTCCTTTCTCCTATGTATCACATAAATTTTCTTCGCAACCTTAGAAAGTTCTACAGTCCAATCAGCCGCAGAATCACCTCCCCCTGCAATGACTATAGTTTTGTCCTGAAAATCAGAAATTTTATTTACACTATAAAATACAGACTTATTTTCATATTCTAATATACCACTTAAGGGTGGACGGTTAGGTTCAAACATTCCATTACCTGCAGCAATGATAACGGCTTTGCATTTTACCTCTGTACCTATGTTCGTTATGATAGTAAAGTTTTCACCTTCGTTATTTGAAATCTTTTCCACTTTTTGACTTAAATGGTAAACAGGCTCAAATGGTGAAGCTTGCTCCATTAGTCGCTCAATTAATTTTTGGGCAGTAATTACAGGATAACCAGGTATATCATATATTGGCTTTTCTGGGTAAAGAGCTGTGCATTGTCCTCCTGCTTGATCCAAAACATCTATTATATGACATCTCATATCAAGCATTCCCGCTTGAAAAGCAGTGAATATTGCAACAGGCCCTGCACCTATTATTACGATATCGGTTTCCATATTCAGATGGTGATCTATTTATAGATATTAGCTTTCTTTGCTAACAAGGTCAATTTACAAAGGGATGTATTTTTAAAAGATGTGGCTAGATTAGATAAGATTTCCAGCGTTATGAACCACATAGTCCAAATAAACTCTAAAAATCAGCTATCATAGTGAGATGCTGTGCGGACGGAATGGGATTCGAACCCATGGTACGCTCATCACGTACGTCAGTTTTCAAGACTGGTGCCTTAAACCGCTCGGCCATCCGTCCATTTCTTTTCTATCACAATATTTGATTTTAAGCAATCTATAAAAGCTTTACTTGCCCACGCAAAAGTTGCTAAATATACTGTCCAATATTTCCTCAACATTAATAATTCCAATCACTGCACCAAATTCAAATGCAGCAAGCCTCAAGTCTTCAGACATCAACTCAATTGGATTATCGATATTAAAACGCTGTAAATGTTCCAGTGCTTTCTGCATGTGATTCCTATGTCTTTGCCGAGTAATCACAGGAGTGTCTCTATCATGCCCAAATTTTTCCTTTGCCTTCTCTTTTATGAGAGAGATCAATTTGTTTGTACCTATTTCCTTTAGAATAGAAATGGGTAAAAGATCTATGCCATTAATTTTTATATTGTGATTATTGATAACATCGTCAGCTTTGCTCAATACATAAATAGTATCGCTATTTACAACGTTGCAATTGATATTATGACGCTGTTCAAAAGGAAATAGTTCTATTCTTAAATCAGCTTCAAAAGACCTTTTTTTCGCTCGACTTATACCTTCTGATTCTATTGGATCTGAACTCTCACGAATTCCAGCAGTATCAGAGAGAATGATTGGGTATCCGCCAATGTCAATATGAGCTTCAAGTATATCTCTTGTTGTGCCTGCATATTCAGAAACAATAGCAATATCACGCTTGGCTAAGAAATTAAACAGAGTTGATTTACCGACATTTGGTTCACCAGTTATTACAATATGTAAACCCTCACGCAACCTTTCGCCCCGTCTATTATCATTTAAATGCTCTTGTATCAACTGCACGAGAGATTGCACTTCATTATTAATTTTTTCCAATTCACTTTTTTCTGCCCAAATGTCCTCTGGAAAGTCTATATATGCTTCGATTTTGGATTGTATCGTTATTAATCTTTGCCTCCAATTGCTGTATAGTCTCTCCAATTCTCCTGATATCTGCTTAATCGCTTGTTTAGCTTGCATTTTCGTTTCAGCATCAATTAAGTCTGCAATTCCTTCTATTTGCGTTAAGTCAAATTTACCATTTAGAAAAGCCCTAAGTGAGAATTCTCCAGGCCTGGCCATAACGAAAATTTTTGATAATTTCTCCAAGATGATTTTTATGACGGCCTTGCTTCCATGCACTTGTAACTCTATAACATCCTCGCCAGTGAAACTGTTTGGAGCAGGGAAATAGATGATTATTCCATTATCTATCAATTGATTGGAATCATCATATAGATCAACTAAAGTAGCAAATCTTGGTTTGATTTTTTTCTTAATATGAAAATGATTTAAAGCTTTAAGGGTGTAGTTGCCTGAAATTCTGATTACTGCAACTCCTGACTTACCAAATACGGTCGACAAAGCAAAAATAGTTTCATTTGTGTTTGTCATTATTTATATAAACTACTTAGCAATTTAAGAAATCGAAATACCTAATCTAAAAAATTTTTGCTTATATTACTTATTCATATTAATGCAGTATTAGTAAATATATTGTATAGAAAAACTACAAAAGTCATCCAGATGAAAATATTTATTTTGAAAACTGATAATATGATTTATAATGACTGACACAAGTTTTAAATATTATGCTCAAGAAATTAGCTTGGTATTGGTCTTCTGTAGAGTTAATTAAAGGGTTTGTTATTACATTAAAATATATGTTCAAACCAAAGGTTACTTTGAGGTATCCTATGGAGAAGGGCCCTTTAAGTCCAAGGTTTCGTGGTGAGCATGCGCTGCGTAGGTATCCAAATGGTGAAGAACGATGCATAGCTTGTAAGTTATGCGAAGTTATCTGCCCTGCTCAAGCAATAGTTATTGAAGCAGAGGAAAGAGAAGACGGTAGTCGCCGCACCACACGCTATGATATTGACATGACAAAATGCATATATTGCGGACTTTGCCAAGAAGCATGTCCAGTTGATGCAATTGTGGAGGGTCCTAACTTTGAATTTGCTACTGAAACAAGAGAGGAGCTAATGTACAATAAAGAAAAGCTATTGCGTAATGGTGAAGTTTGGGAAGAAGCAATTGCACTCAGGTTAAAAAAGAATAGGCCGTATTATTAACTAGGTATGTCAACAATTAAAATTTCTTACAGCAAGTATGTAATAGATCTCTTGTACAACTGTTATTTAACTGAAAGATCAGTAGCTCACCTTTTGGTGTCATTCCAGCGCGTGGCGCTGGAATCTAGAAAAGAAAGAAACATGGATCCCAGTGTCAAGCACTGGGATGATAAAAGGTCTAATGAATGATAAAAGTTACCTTTTTAGCCGAACAAAAAGTAAAAGAATACAGTGGTAGAGTCACTGGCTTTGATATATTACAACCGGATGCTTTGAGAGAAGCAATTGCCTTTAAGGTAAATGGTGAGTTGTATGATCTCTCACGTGAAATTGAATCTGATACAGAGATAGAGGTAATACAACTGAGTGACGAAGCGGGTTTAGATATAATAAGGCATGATGCTGCTCATATAATGGCGCAGGCAGTAAAAGAGCTCTTTCCTAATACTCAGATTACTATCGGGCCAACAATTCAAGATGGTTTCTACTATGATTTTGCTACAGATCGTACCTTTACCACGGACGATCTTGCTGCAATAGAAAAAAAAATGAAGGAAATTATAAAAAGTAACCACAGATTCGTCCGAGAAGTTTGGACTCGTAAGCAGGCAATTGATTTCTTTAGTGATATAGGTGAAAGATACAAGGTTGATATTGTCTCATCAATACCAGAAAACGAAAACCTAACTGTTTATAAACAAGGCAACTTTGTAGACCTATGTCGTGGTCCGCACTCACCATCAACTGGCAGAGTTAAAGCGTTTAAACTTATGAAAGTAGCAGGTGCATACTGGCGTGGCGATTCTAAGGGCCCAATGTTGCAAAGAATATATGGCACCGCGTGGAGAAATAAGGATGAATTAAATACTTATCTTAAACGTCTGGAGGAAGCAGAAAAACGCGACCACCGCAAAATTGCTAAGGATATGGACTTATTTCACATTCAAGAGGAAGCTGTTGGGCAGATTTTTTGGCATGAACAGGGATATACTTTATATAATGTTCTTGAGTCTTACATCAGAAAAAAGTTAATGAACAATGGCTACTTTGAGGTGAAAACCCCTATTTTAGTAAGCAAAGAGCTGTGGGAAAAATCGGGACATTGGGATAAGTTTCGTGAAAATATGTTCATTATTGATGAATCTGAAAGTAAAAAGCTAGCAATAAAACCCATGAATTGCCCTTGTCATGTGCAGATTTTTAATTCTCACATCAGAAGCTATCGTGATTTACCGATACGTATGGCAGAGTTTGGCACATGCCATAGAAATGAAAGCTCAGGCTCATTGCATGGACTGATGCGAGTGCGTGGTTTTACGCAAGACGATGCACATATTTTTTGTATGGAAAAACAAGTGAATTCTGAAACTGTAAAGTTTTGTGACCTTTTAAAAGAAGTATATTCAGAACTTGGGTTCAATGAAATTTCTGTGAAATTTTCAGACCGTCCAGATACTAGATCAGGTAATGATGAAGTGTGGGATAGAGCTGAAAGAGCACTGCTTGAAGCAGTTAAAGAAGCAGGGCTTAGTTATGAACTTAATCCTGGTGAAGGTGCATTTTATGGTCCAAAGTTAGAGTTTATTTTGAAAGATGCAATAGGTAGAAATTGGCAATGTGGAACGTTGCAAGTTGATTTTATTTTACCGGAGCGGCTTGGAGCTTTTTATATAGGAACAGACGGGCACAAGCATCACCCTGTCATGTTACATAGGGCAATTCTTGGAACTTTTGAGCGTTTTATTGGAATTTTAATAGAAAATTATGCAGGAAAATTTCCAGTTTGGCTTGCTCCAACACAGCTTGCTATTCTGACCATTACAAATGAGTCTGACGGTTATGCTACAGAAATCAGCAACGTTTTAAAAGAACAAGGTGTGAGAATCAAAACTGATTTGACCAATGAAAAAATTAGCTATAAGATACGTTTGCATAGTTCAAGTAAGGTACCTATATTATGGATCATAGGCAAAAATGAAGTTACAAATAAAACTGTGTCAGTGAGAAATTTAGGATCGGAAAAACAGGAGTCTTTTTCTTTGGAGAATGCTACTGAATTGCTGTTAAAGATTATTAATTTGAATTAATGGAGCTAAAATTTGCAAGTCAAAAAGAACAATAAAAACAGAATTAATGAACTCATCACAGCTAAGGAGGTAC
Organism: Lobocla liliana liliana; assembly: GCA_018249115.1. Taxonomy (NCBI): domain Eukaryota; kingdom Metazoa; phylum Arthropoda; class Insecta; order Lepidoptera; family Hesperiidae; genus Lobocla; species Lobocla liliana. The sequence goes on along the minus strand of DWJU01000004.1, from coordinate 5,850 downwards.
GCTTAGTTGATCATAGTGGTGAAATGGTCGGAATTGTTCCAATAGAAAAAGCTTTGGAAGTTGCACAAAGTGTTAATTTAGACTTGGTAGAAATCGCACCTGATTCAACTCCTCCAGTATGTAAAATTCTGGACTATAGCAAACAAAAGTATGATATAAAAAAGAAGGCAAGTGAAGCAAAAAAGAAACAAAAAACATTAACTATAAAAGAAATTAAACTGGGTCCTAATATTGGTGATCACGACTACGAAACAAAATTGCGTCAAGCAAGGGATTTTCTTGTGCATGGACATAGAATTAAAGTCACAATGAGATTTAGAGGGAGAGAGCTTGTAAACACTGAAGTTGGACTGAAAAAATTAGAACGGCTAATTAGAGACGCTGAAGATATTGCAAAAGTAGAATTAGCACCTAAAAGGGAAGGAAATCAATATTCTTTAACTTTAGCTGCTAAGTAGTAAAATCATTTAAAAGTATAAGTTAAGTTACTATCCTCTCTTCAATTATATGACGAAAATGTCTGATTAATCCTTGAACTGGCCAAGCTGCAGCATCGCCAAGTGCACAAATTGTATGCCCTTCTATTTGAGTTGTAAGGTCAAGTAGCTTATCTACTTCACCAGGTTTAATATTTCCTGCTACCATTCTTCTCATAATCCTCCACATCCATCCAGTGCCTTCACGGCATGGTGTACATTGTCCGCAGGACTCATGCATATAGAAATGTGATAATCTTTCTATTGCAGCTATTATGTCAGTTGATTTATCCATCACTATTACAGCAGCAGTACCAAGCCCTGATTGTGCAGCCCTTAATGAATCAAAATCCATTTCAATAGTATCACATATAGATTTTGGAATTAGTGGGACTGAAGACCCACCAGGTATTACAGCAAGTAAATTATCCCAACCTCCTCTCACTCCACCTGCGTATTTTTCAATTAATTCACGCAGTGAAATTCCGAGCTCTTCTTCAACATTACATGGATTATTTACATGCCCTGAAATGCAAAAGACCTTAGTGCCAGTATTATTTGGTTTACCAAGAGATGCAAACCACTCTCCTCCGCGATTTAGAATATCTGGAACCATGGCTATAGTTTCAACATTGTTTATTGTAGTTGGACAACCAAAAAGTCCAACACCTGCAGGAAATGGAGGTTTCATGCGAGGAAAGCCCTTTTTTCCTTCAATGGATTCGAGTTGAGCTGTTTCTTCCCCACATATGTAAGCTCCTGCACCCCTATGGATAAACACATCAAGATCATAACCTGATTTGCAGGCATTTTTTCCAATTAAGTTTTCTTTATAGGCTTCCTCAAGTGCCTTTTTTAGAACTAAATATTCATTATAAAATTCACCCCTGATATAAATATATGCAACTGATGCGCTGATCGCTCTGCCAGCTAGAAGAATTCCCTCAAGTAACTTATGTGGCTCATATCGTAATATATCTCTATCTTTACACGTACCAGGTTCTGACTCATCTGCATTGACTACTAAATACGCTTTTAAAGGATTTTTAGGCATAAAGCTCCACTTAAGGCCAGTAGAAAATCCTGCACCCCCTCGACCTCTCAAGCCAGATTTCTTTACTTCATCAATGATTTTTTCTGATCCTAAATCCAGTAATTCCTTTGTTTTTTGCCAACTACCACGTTTTTTTGCACCTTCAAGTAGTGGTGTTTCTTTACCATTTAAGTTTATGAATATTTTATCCTGTTCTTTTAGCATGCTTTTAAGATTCTAAGTGATCCCGACGCGATTCGAACGCGTGACCCACTGATTAAAAGTCAGTTGCTCTACCGGCTGAGCTACGGGATCATTTTATTTTTCAGCTACACTAAACAGTAATATAGTTTTTATCCGTTTTAATCAAACTAAAATTTTCATGTGTGGTTAAATAAATTACATAATGTACTGCATTAGTGATAATTTAATTAAAAATTTTTGAAGGAAAACTTCTTGTTAATTCAAAGATTCATTTTGGTAAAGCTGACGTACAACTCTAAAAAGATAGAGAATTATACATAAATGCAGAATTTGTGCACTATTTAGCAATAGCCTCACAAATAAATATTTCTTGCATTTCAGCGTGAGTGATTTATGCTTTAAGCAAGAATTGGGGGCATAGCTCAGCTGGTAGAGCATCTGTTTTGCACGCAGAAGGTCAGCGGTTCGATCCCGCTTGCCTCCACCAATATAGGTTCTAGCGTATCATAAAGTCAGCTTATTTTAATCTAGGAGTGTTTTATACTAGTTTCCTAAAAAATCCCTCTTTCTGTAACTTTTCTTTATGCAAGTAATGTGTGTTATTATAATTCTGATATATACTAACTTAACAATAAATTAATCAATAAATGTTAGAATAGCTATAATTAAATTGATTTGGTAATACCTATGAGTGGAAAAAAACATGTTTTTAAAATGGTGCCTGGAGAGAAGTTATCAAACAACACTTTTTCTTACATCTCTTGGCCTGACTTTGATCGTTTACAATCTGTTAAAAAAGTTAAGCTTATATCACTGGAAAAAGGAGATGAAGTGATAGAATTACCCATAGTATTCTGCACCTTCTCAGCGGATTTTACAGATTGCGTAAGGGAAGAGAAAAATATTCTAACAAATCAAGTCATAGCAAATAAATACGTTGATTTCAGAACAAGTAGTTATGCATTTGTATATTATGATGATGTATTAGTAAAACTATCAATGAAATTACCTTGTGTTTTAACCAAAGATTGCATAGATCAGTTCCTAACAGTTGTTAAATCTGAGATATTGGAATACAACTATTTAACATTGGAAGAGTCAGATACTAGCGATAATAAATATTATTTCTCAGATGATCAAGGAAATATTATTGACTCACCTGACAATGATAGCCTCCAATATCTTGCACAGGACGCCAAGAAAGAAGTAATAGAAATAACAAAAGATATATTACCTAAAATATCAGAGAATATAATACTATCAAAGGCATTTGTCGAAATTTTTGTTGAGAAACTAACGGAAAGTCAATTAAAGACTTTTGCCAATTCTCTTAGTAACGAGCAACTGCAAGTTCTTGCACAAAATCTAACAGATGGGCAGCTGCAAAAAATAATTCCTGAACTAAATTCAAACCAGTTGCAGGCTTTAGCAGAGAACTTAACAGACAACCAATTCCTAGCTTTAGTGGATCATCTAACCAATCATCAATTACAAGCCCTTACTCACACATTGGATTCAAAAAAGTTAGGAATAATAGTCCCCTTATTAAATAAGGATCAGGTTGCAAACTTAGTAAAAGACTTTAACCTAGATCAAGTAAAAGAAATTTTCCCTCACTTGAAAATGGATCAGTTTCAGGAAGTTATTAATACAATGAGCAATGATCAGTTTGTAGAATTAATAAAAGATGCAGATGAGAAAGCTTTCAACACTCTTTTACATCAAGCATTAAAAGATCGACTTCCAACTCTAGTAAAAATGTTAGAAGGAGATAGGTTACATAATTTAATTAATAAACTAGACCACGATAAACTTGCAATAGTAGCTCGAGATTTAACTGATTCTAATAAGATTCAGATTATCATTAAGTCTTTAGCTGACAACCCAGACAAACTTCAAGCTTTTGCTCATAGTATGTCTAATGAGCAGTTTAAAGAACTTTTGGATAACGTAGATGCAGAAGAGCTTAAAGACATCATTCACAAACTGCCTCACGAGAAAGTCATGTCTGTGATTGGTGATCTTAGCAGTAAAGATCAGTCCAATGCTATTATTGATGCATTGAAAGAGAAACTTGAAGAACAGAATAAACATAACGAGGAAATCAAGGAGATGCTCAAGCAAATCAAGGATGATATGCCAGAAATTGGACAGGCCCCAGACTTCACAATAGTAGACATTAATAATGACTCACTGTTATTTGTATAGTAGTGATTTATAAAGATAAGTAGTTTTTTTATAGGAGGTAACTATTATGAGTAAAAGTACAAAATTATATTCTAGTGAAGGAGTTGAATTAAATAGTACATTACAACTTCAGAAGCCGGCGTTTAATAAACCAGATTTTGTAACACCAGAAATAAAGAAGATTACTACTAAAAGCAAACCGGATGGGATTGATATAACCAAGGTCATGAAAGAAGAAGAGATTAATGCTATACCGGCAATCACGATAAGCGTTAAGAATCTTAAAAATTTTTATGATGGTCTGATGAAAAGTATTAATAAATATAACGGCGATATAAGTGAGGCGATTACAAATGGCGTAGTAACACCACTGTCATTAACTATAGAAAACATAGGCGCAAAGACAAGCGAGATAGACGATAAACTTAAAGATCTTCAGACTAGACTTGATGATATACCAGAGATTGGAGGAGCTCCTGCATTTACTGGCGAAGAGAACGGATTGCTTTAATAAAAAAGGTAGCAGCTTGCTAGCAGGCTGTTACCTCTTTTCACATACCATTTCAATGTAGCTGAGTTGATTTTAAAATTTTATAGGAGTTAGCATGAATAATAGTAAACAAGAAAGCGAAAATAACTTTGAAGCAATAAACCAAATGAGCGATTTCAACTTTAAAGAAATAGACAATATAGAAGTTGAAGTTAAGCCCACAAACTTTGAGGACATTGAAGATAAAATTGCAACAATTCATTACGTCTATCAAGTTATGGATAAGTTAGTCTGCGATTTAAACGAGAAGTTTGTTTCGGGCTTGCGTGTCTCAATTATGGAGAACATAGCACAACTTAGAGGAGAGTTTATTGATATGAACCAACACTTGGCCGAAGGTTTATCTCATTTGAATAAGTTAATTCAGCAGGATGGATTTATTGATAATAATCAAAACTATAGAACATGGGCAGAAGAACTTGATCACCTAAGGGGCGAAGTTGAAGGATTAAAAGCAGCAATAATTGACCATAATGACGTAGAATGGGAAGCACCAACTCACTCTGATATATTGTGGTAGTTAGGAAAGTAACAGCTTGCTAGCAGGCTGTTGCTTTCTTTCACATACCATTTCAATACAACTGAATTAGGAAATCTATTTTAGGACTTTCGGCTTATAGTTCTCATCATGTTTTGCAAACACCGTATCTGCAAGAAAGGTACCATTATCAAACATTTTACCTTGTACAACAACACCACTTTTTTCTGAAAACATTGGTGGAAGTATTCCCTGATATTTCACCATAACGCTCTTATTAAAATCTGTCATCTGAAAAATTACTTCGCTTTCGCTCCGTATCACGCTATTTTCAACAATCATTCCACCAACACGGATTGGCTTTTGATTATTTGGTAAAACTATTGCCTCACTTACTGTATAGAAAAATGAGATATTTTCTTTGAGCGTTGTTAAAATAAAAAAAACTGCACAACTTAAAAAGCAGAAAATTCCTGAAGTTATAAGTAATCGCTTATGTTTCTTCTTCATTATTATCTTTCAGGCTTTCTAGAATTTTTTTACTTTTAGTATAGCAAGAAACGGTAAAAATCAAATTTCCACCAATCAGTATGAAACTAATAAGGTAAGCAAAAATTACATATGTATTCATAATGCACTGCCAATAAATAACTCACCTGCATCAAAATAAATTAAGCTTCCATCCTTTTGCTGCAACACCAATTTACCACTTTTATCTATATCAGCAAAAATTCCTTCATACAATTTGTCAGCTAACTTTACACTGATTTGCTCATTCATTTTGAATGCTTTTTTTAACCACATTTCTCTTATAGCATAAAACCCATCAAATAGCCATTGCTTTCTTAGCTTATTAAAATTTATTATTAATTCCTTTAACAGATCCATGTTAGACACAGATTCACCGTAATTGCTAATGCAC
>DWJU01000003.1:0-15373 GCA_018249115.1 Lobocla liliana liliana | reverse complement strand
TTTTCTTTAAAAATTTGAATTTAAACAAGTTAAAGATATAATTTTAGTCCACTATAAATATTCAGAAGTTTGAATGTAATTATAGTACAAAATATTGATGTTTAATTGCCCATATTAAGAAAAAATAAGTGCTGTTAGTTTTTAGCGCCAAAATACACAGCAAGCAAAACAACATAGTAATGTTAATAAAGGCGACTTTTACTACTTTTATTAATTTATTCTATTACACAAACCTGTTGGAATTCTTAATGAGATCCACCATGAGCGGTTTCAGTATTTTGAGACCTTTGCAGTGTTGGTCTTTGCAATTGGTGTACACGACATTCTCAACATTCTGCTCTGCTTTCAACTGGTCGCTGACTTTGGGCATTAAGGCCTGTATCGTCAGGTCTTTCTTGTTCAGCACTAGTATGTGAGGTTTTGCGCCTGTTAACGTTTTAGTGAATATAGGGTTGCGACCTGTGAACGGTATTCTAGCGTCGTGTACTTCAATCACGCAATCCACAGAGTTCAGTTTACGTTGCATCTGTTTGAGACCTTTGTTCATGTGCCCCGGGAACCATCTCAGCAGGTTCTTGCTCACGTACGGACATTTCGTGCGGAAGTTGTAAGCAGCAGCATCGAATTTTGCTGCCATATTATTGTTTTGCTTTAGAGGTTATGTTGTTTTGGTAGAATTATGTTACAAAAAAAACTGCGCACATCAAAAAATAACATAAAGTATGATTTTTATTGTATCTTAAATTAAAAGTAAATTACGTAAAATTAAATTAATAATAGGCCTATGTTTTGGCTTGTTACTTTGACGTTTCCATAATGACCATACTGTACCTATCTATTGTAAATAATTTGAATTAACATGCTGAATGGTGTCAGTGTCACTACTTACTATGACAATCTACACATATTAAACGTTCAAGAATGATATATTTTTTTGTCGAGAGGTCCATGGGAGATAATCATTTAACTTTATAAATAATCGTCCAATTTTGATCGTTGGATTCTTATACCTTTTCTGCTTTAATTTGAATGGGCTACAGAATATTAATAAGTTGCAGTTTTTATCCAGCTGACGAGATACTTAACCGGGAATATTTAAATTACTGTAATAATTTGTAAGAAAAATATTTTTACAGTAGGTACGAGTCCCTTTTTTATAATAGACTAGCCAAGCCATAAAAAAGTTGCTCTGTACTAGCGACAAGTATTGACATATATATCGTTTATTGGTGTCAATTGGTAAATCAATAAGCAATAAAACATTACTATTATTGAATAATCAAACTCTAAAGATGTCACAAACATTTTTGTTAGAACCTGATATAATAGCAGCAACCGAAAATGTTATGCCTGATCTTAACAACGACTTGACTCTCGCCAAAAATTTCCTGAAACAACAAAGTGGGGCGACTGGAGATTCATTGTAAGCATTGCAGAAGTAAAAATATCTGCTTTAGTATACGACGTCAATATAGACACACAAAGATATCAGTATAGAACTTAAGCTTAATTTAATTAAATTCTTCCGTTAATTTAGAACACAAGTTTTGTTCTTTAGGTACATTTCGACTGTTTACCACACATTTAAAACAGACCACAGCCCAAACTAAACTCTTGCTGAAAACCAGGAATAGGTGTGCCATACCTATATCCACCGACGGACGAACCTCAATGGGTTTTACCACCAACATAATTAGTTAAATTAATATGAGTTAATAATATTGACCAGATACGACCATCTCGTGGATGTTGTCCAAAAGATCTTGACACAGAAACCGCCGGACGTGGTGGACAGCTTTGAGCAGTACTCGTGGCAGCTGAAGCTGGAAAAGTTTCGGCCGAACTTCGATCTCCTGAACGACATCTACCTAACGCCGCCGCAGCTGGCCGCCGTCCAGAAACTCGATGAGATGTTTCGGGTCTCGCTTTTTTATTATAATTATTATTTACGAGCCCTGTGATGGTTTTATAAATATTTTAAAGTGCTTATATCAATATCTACAAACTGTCAAATTCAGATTCACTGATTCGGAAAGCTGGTTTGTATTTTTTTATACCATGAAAAAAAGCCTAAGTTAAAAGCAATTAGCAGCAGCAGTTGTTTCGAAATTGTAGACGGACACTTCGATTTTATTAAATTGTTCTATTTTTTCCCAATCATTTGATATTGAGGTATGAAATTGTGTGCAGGCAATCACGAAGGAGATGTTATGTTATGTATGTTAAGTGTGACATAGTTACTCAGGTTAAACATACACTATATTTCGTATTTCATTAATTATTCCATTTGCAACAATGTAATACAGCATAGCTTCAAAAAATATCAAGACAGTTATTTTCGTCAGTGATTTTATTACATAAGATATAGCGTACTCAGCTATTACATAATTACATTAGGATTATGAGATTATGTCCGTGGCTTGGCCTTTGAAAAACATGACAATCAAAAGAACAATTGTAGTAGTTTCTATACTTTTTAAATACAATGTTATATGCACTTAACATAAGACGAAACACAATACAACAGGGTTGGGTTTGGTTAGGTTAGATAGAGCCAATTGCGTTGAAGATCCAGCAGTATATAATAAAAACTTCGGTGCAGCTGGTGGCCAGCAAATCGGAGAAGCTGGAAAACCTTGGCGAGGAGGAACAGGAGCTGGACCTGGAGGAGGATTCCTTGAAACCCCGGATTGCTGATTTAATCGAACATAATTACTACTTCCATGAGGTTCCTTATTTGAAATCCTAGTTTTATTACATGTCACTACCCTCGAGAACAAGGACGAAACATCTTATGTATTCTTTTGGAAGGCAGAATAGCTGCAAATTTACTACCTTAAAACATTCCTTTGTACCAACAAACCAAAGTATTGTATCTAATTGTAAGGTTAAGTCCTCTTAAATGTGGAAAGCTTGACACATCACCAGAGATGATTGAAATGTATAGATTTCAGTATTCCACGTAATTTAGTACCATTTTACTCTTGGGATAACTATACTGGTATAATTCGATCAAGTATTGAATTTTTATTTCGGACTTTACTTTTTTTTTATGGAAAAAGAGGGCAAATGGGCAGGAGGCTCACCTGATGGAAAGTGATCACCGCCGACCATGAACATCCGAAACACCGGAGGGCTTACAAATGCGTTGCCGGCCTTTCAGGAAAGAGTAAGCTCTGTTCTTGAAGGTTCCCAGGCCGTAACAGTTCGGAAAGACCACCGGCGACAGCTGGTTCCACAGAGTGATTGTGCGAGGCAGAAAATGCCTTAAACATCGCGTTGTTGTAGAACGCTAGACATCGAGGTAGTGTGGATGGATAAATGGATGGTCACCATACAGCTAAACTAGAATTCATCGTATTATCTATCCCTTACCACACCGTTCAGACCTGAACATGGCAGTGCTTAATACAGATATTATTAGGCAGAAATAGATGTGGCTGTGATGCAACTGATTGGAACCACTAAGAGTTACCACCTTTCATCCGTCCTTGTGTGTTATTACGTTTTAAACAGAAATAAAAGCTGGTGATTGCAAAATGAATACTTTATTCCAAACACACAAGAACTTAGCCAGTACAGAAAAAGCAACACATCATTGCCCTACAACCTTCCATACATAAAATACAAGGACTCCACACCACAGCCGCCAAGAGGAATAACGTTACATCTGTAAACTGCTTCCAGATATTCAACATTGTTACTAAGTGTGGATAAAACCACGGCCACCTGTAGTAGACGCTGAGACAAGGCCTCTTTCTCAAAGAAGCCATGTAGAGACTACATTCAAAATCGAGAGGTTCCCGACGACGTCTGACAGGTTTTCGTTTGAATTTTCGAGTTTTTGCATTCTTATCTGCTACATGCAAAATAAAGTGTGAGATAGGATTATTTTCAAGTTTCTGTTTCGCGTCTTGTACACTCTTCATGAACATACATCTTAACTTAAGTCGCTTCGCTGTCGCAGCTGCATCGCTTTCCATGTAGCGTTTTTCAAACTGAAGCAACGCTAATTCCGGACTAGTATTTTTACATTTCATTCTTTCCAAAGCCACTCTCGGGTCGTATATTGCTTTTCCTGCAGCACGCAACGCTCCGTCTAATGTCGAAACACCCAATTTTCCGATATCTATCAATGAATCTACCGCGAGCATCGTATCACTAGCGTCTTTATACTTTTTAACTTGTTGCTCTAACCGTGCATTACGTTTGATGCGTGCAATTCGTCGATGCTCATCGTTTTCTCGTTCTATTAGAAGTCGCCTCATCAATTCCTTCTTATTATATACCTTCATTTCAGCTCTTCTTTTGTCCATTTCATCTCTACATGTACAAACGTATTGCTTTCTCAATTTTTTAATCTTTCTTGTTTCTCGAGCGCAAATATCACTTCCGCATACACAAGGTTTATGTATGCGGGACTGGTCTCGTGTGCGTGACTTACTTTTCCTTCTTTCAGATTCGACAGCGCATTTTTTACTTCCACATATACAAGGTCCATTTGTCTTGGCAGGATCATTTTGGGCAACTGTGTTTCCTCGTGCACCAGTAAATTTTGAGATTCCTTTTGCTAGTACTGAAATTTTAGCTCCCTCAGTTAGATCACCATGTTCCTTTTGACTGGACGGTTCATATTTATCCTGATCTTTATTATTAACTCTTTGAATTACCTCACGTTTATTAAGAATGTCGTAATTTAATGAATCAACGCGCATTTCCAACAAAGGTCTGTTTTGACCACACGGACAAGTAGCAGCACGTCCCTTGTGTTGTGATGATACTGATCGTCGTTTATCGGCAGAATCGGAATGTCTCTTTTTTTGTGATAAAAACTTCTGTTCAATTTTGTCAGTAAATCCTCTATCGCCAGCTCCTTTACGTATTTCATCTGCATCTAGTTGTTTCTTACAAAGTTGACAATATTGACAATTATCAGCAGACTCTGAATATGTAATGGGTTTGTCATAAGTTTTCGTTAAACGATTTGTTAGCTTATGAAATACGCCTGACTTTTTCTTATTTGTTTTAATGTTTTCAGATAGAAGTGGGCAATTGTTTACTGAACAAGAGTAACAAAGTTTTGATACTTTGTTATATCCATGATGTAAGAATTTCTTTTTTATTTCTTTAGTCATACTAGGCGAGTATTTAGTATTATCAGCGAAAGTTACTTTCATTTTTTTATTTTTAGACATAGAATTCGGTTCTACGTTTTTTGACTGTATATCGTTTAACATGTCGGCTTTAGTACTTTCCCGATTCATAATGTTACTTTGTGTATCTCCACTTTGGAATATTGATTTTTTTTTTTTGGAACCATCAGTATTCTTCGAACATAGGACGGGGCACACTTCATCAGCATTTTTTTTAGCAAATTTATTACTTTTTAATTTTTTGGGTTTAACCACAATCTTAAATTGTTCATTACGCAAATTATCTGTATTTCCATTATTATCATCAGATTTACTTGTTATTCCAGCTCGTTTGGAAAATATCCTGGCACACCGACATAAAAGGGAATTATTTAAATAGTTTTTTGTATCCAATTTATTCGCAGGTATGGATTTTTTACTTTTCTTGGCAGATAATCTTCTACCTTTATCAGATCTTAATATGTCGCGTCGTTTATTATAATTTTCAAATGTTAATTGATTTAGATTGAGTATTTTCTGTAACTTAGTTTTATCAGATACCAAGGTCTTGCTCTCTTTTTTATTGAATTTGCTGGGAGTATACGGTAGAATAGTCTGCATGTCATTTTTGGCTCTTCTCTTTAAGGAGTTTCTTTTCTGATAATTTGGACAACTATTAGGATCACATTCAGACTGTAAAAACTCTTTGTTTCGCAGGAGTTTCTTGTCGATTTTTGTTGCTACAGCCCTTGAATTGTTTATTACCTTTGGATCCGTTGATGTAGTTCTTTGAACTAGACTTGACTGATTTTTACTACATATGCGTTGAGTTTTCAGTATCTTTTTATTAAATGGTTCTACCGATACTCTTCCAACTGTTATCGTTTGAGGATAATGAACATTTATTCCTGGAGAAACCATATTATTATGCAATAGTTTTCGTTGTCGGGAAGATTTCTGTAGTTGTAAAGTACAAAAACATCTCTTTAACATGTTTCCTGAATCAGAAGCCTGGTCTCTTGTAATAGTACCACCAACTTGTGAATCATGATGTCGGAATTTTCCTGTATTAGCTGTAACATTTTTACTCAAATAAGATTTTAAGTCTTCGTCCTTATCTCTTGCTCTAACTATTTTTGGACTACGAATAATAGCAGGATGTGATTTTTCTTTAAAGAAATCTATACGAAATTTGAAGTTTGAGCCAATTCTGACAGCACGTTTCTTATGTCTATCCATATTCTGAGCCATCTGAGGTGATTTCAAAATAATAGATTGTGGTTCAGAACGGGGAGTATACGCAAGAAAATTCCTTTTCCTTACAATAGACTGATTTCCATGGGCTTTTATTTTTGAACTACGATTTCCTACAGCTGCTACCGATGTTTTCCCAGCTCGTGTACCAACATTTCGAAATTTACGTCCTCTTGTCTTCATTTTATCTAAACAATCATAAGGATCACATTCCCCAGGAATACACATAAGTGGTGGACATTCGTATACGCCCAACTCATGTGATATAGTGTATTTATTTTTAGTTGCAGTCATTTTATTATCCGTTGTTTTAGGTGGTATAGGAGGCGATGGATTAAAGTCAGATTTCAGATTATTGGGATTTTTTAAAAGTTTTAATGTAAAGAAACATCTCTTTGGCATGGTATTAGCTGCAGAACTCATAACATGTCTTTTTAAAAATGGAGATTGGGAGCTTTGACTGCGTAGATTTCTTCCTATACTATCAGAGCCTCTTGATCTTGCCCGTAACTTTTCTGATCTAGTTCTAATTTTGGGCACTCTTTCGTCCTTAAGCTCCTTATATTCACTATGGGGTTGATCACCTTTTTCTTTGAAAAACTCTATATTAAAGCTAAAATTTGAACCTATTCGTACTGCTTGCTTATTAGTATTATCCCTCTTATAATACTGAGATAAGTACTGATTTGTCTCGTTACTACTTCGTCTTCGTTTTGATGGAAATGAAGTTCCTTGTGAATGCGATCTTTGTTTTCGACGAAACTGAGCTTCGTTGTTTCTAGTTAATGGTCCTTTTATGGAATCTGTTGCAAAGTTTCTTATGTTACGTTTATAGTCTGTACCAAAATCTCGAACTTGTCTTTTTTGGATTCTTTTTAAACATTCATATGGATCACACTCCCCCGGAATACAAAAATTAGGTTCACATTCATAAGGTTCCAATATTCTGATCGGTTTTATATCTTGTCTTGGACTTTGGCTGTAAGTGGAAGTCCCTTTTATTTCATATTTAACTGCTGGTGCTGGTGGTTTTTGCTGTAATTTTCCAACTTTATTGATGTTTAAGACACACATACATTTTTTAAAAAACACGCCTATGGCTGAATGTTCAGACCTTGGTTTGTTTAATTTATTTTCTGTCTTATTTTTTAACTGCAAAGTGCAGAAACAGCGTTTTAAAGGCGACATTCCAGTATCCGTCGATCGCATTTTTGTAGAAACCTGCGAGTCCACGCTTCGACCAAAGTACGATGGTTGGGATTTTCTATGATATTTCCTAGGAGTTTTTTGATATTTTTTCATATTTAAATATTTTCGAGATGGAGTTGTAACTGTCTCAGGCCCTTTATTTTCATTGCCTTTGAAGAACTCTATATTAAAGCTAAAATTAGATCCGATTCGGACAGCTTGTCTCGAATGATTATCAGATTTAAAATGCCTGGGCTTTTCAACATAATTTGTTTTTTGTGTAGTTTTATTAGGCCTTATACCTCTATATTTAGCTTGTAAATATTCATCTTTTGTTGTCCTAGTGGCAACACTGCCGATTGATTTTCTGTGCGGATATCCAGTAACAGTACCAAAGTCTTTTGTATTTTGATTCCTTCTCTTGATTCTTTCTAAGCATTCTTCTGGGTTACATTCACCTGGTATACATACAAAAGGTTCACACTCATATGGAAGTAGAGCCTCACCTCGAAAATCGTTTCGTAATGGTGGAGCCTCTAACATTTTGTGTGATTGTGTTTGTGCAGTTCTCATTGTTACTATATTCGTGTCGATTTTATTCATATTTTGTGTTTGATCAATGGGACGCTTTAAAAGCTTTAAAGTACAAAAACAACGTTTTAATAAAGGGTTAACACCAAATGTCTTCATTTCTTTTTTGTCAATCTGCGATTCACTTGAACGTAAACTGGGTCCTACAGTTCCAGTACTTTTCAAATGTTTTATTCTTTTCTTAGTTTTGTATGGGTCATTTTTATTTGAATAAGTCTTTATTTCTCTTACTTCTTCTTTTGTTCTACTACCGTCCATATTTTCTTTATAAAATTCAACATTAAAGCTAAAATTCGAACCTATTCTAACAAGACGCTTATCTATATTATTTGTGTATCTTTTTGCAAGTGGTTTGTCCTCGGTTACATATTGTTTTTGCTTATTATACTTTTTAGCTCGCGCTTGAGTTGTTCCATCTTTATGCCGCTTACCATAGCCAAAATTACTAGACACCGACTGTGTTCTAATTGAATCAGTTTCAGATGACTTTGAGTATTGTTTAGCCAATCTTTTCTGTATAATTTTATCACATGCATACGGATCACATTGTCCTGGAATACATATTCCAGGTTCACACTCATAGGGCTCCAAGGGTGGCAAATGTACTTTGTGTCTATAATTAGTGTTTGTCCGTTTATCCGCAGTCTTAGAATAAATTTCTGCATGTTGATTGTCATTTTTTTGCTTATTTCGCAACCCAAATAAACAAAAACATCTTTGCATGAATGTTGAAGTATTCTGTTTTTGTGGAATTTTCATGCCTTGAAGTTTCGCAGTACAAAAGCAACGCTTCATAAAAGATGTTGTCATTGTCGATATTTGATTCATAGGTGTTGCTATTTGTGTATCCCTATGAGAGACTGCTATGCTGCTCTGAGAAATACTGCCCTTTAAATGTTTTCTAGGTCTTCTGTCTCTTGTATCACTTCTATATACCCTCGTACTTTTTTCATCATTATCTATTTCTTGAATGTGTGGTGCTTGAGGTGTATCTTTATAAAATTCAATATTAAAGCTAAAATTCGACCCTATGCGAACCGCTTGCCGTGAATGACGTTCGGAAACACTTGAACTAATACTGTTAATATCTTTTCCCCTTCTCATGTCTTTCTTATATATTTTTTTATGTCTTACATCAACCCCATGAGTTTGAAGTTTCTTTTTAGCGTATCTTCCATCACTCGTCATACTTGAAATTGACTTTTCTCCATATGATGTGGTAGAAACGCCGAAATCTTTTCGGTTTTTCATTTTTTCTAAGCATTCGTAAGGGTTACATTGCCCAGGTATACATATGCCAGGTTCACATTCGTAGGGTTCTAGATTATGTATATGCCGTTTAGGAAAACTTTGGTACTGGGTATTAGCTGTTCCAATTTTTATACTACGGGATGTAATACTGGGCGATTGGATTGTGGGTAAAACATTTGATTCTGCATTTGCTCTATGGATTCTGCCTTTTTTCTGCAACTTTAAAGTACAAAAGCACCTTTTCATTCTAGGGGCATAATTTGAAGCTCGATGTACTAACGATGAAGTTGACTGCAATTTCCGATCTTTGCCGTACCGACCTCTTCTTCCTTGAGCTCCTTTAGTTCTAGTGCTATAAGTACGTCTTACAGGTGCCTTGTAATATCTAATGCTTTCATTTTCTCTGTGTCCTTTTTCAGGTGTTTTCAAAGATTTTTTTGAGAACTCCACATTAAAGCTAAAAGTAGATCCTACGCGGACAGCCTGTTTATGTTTGATCTCACGCTGGTTTCGAGTTTTATATCTTTTGAGTTTAGACTCTTGTGAATGACTACGAACATGCCTTCTGAATTGCGTACTTCTAGAGCCTGATCCTGTTTGAGTAGTATAACTCGAGATGGATCTGTTGTCAGAGAGTGTGCCAGATCCTTTGTGCACGTGTCTCATTAATCTTCTCCTTATTGCCTTTTGGCATTCATAGGGGTTACATTCTCCTGGTTCACATATCCCTGGTTCACATTCATAAGGTTTCAGTTTATAATTAAATTTATTATTTCCAGTTGGCACTCTTGCGTGTGAAATTTGTACATTCATTGTATAGAAACATCTTTCTAAATATTTACTAATGCCGGTTATTTTTTTTGAATTGTCAAGGGATTGATGACTTAAAACATTTATTCGTTCGAGGGGCTTTTTATTCATATACCCATAACTAAAACTCTTTTGTGGTCGTTTAATGCTATCACTATCTATTTCAGATTCCTTGTTCAGTTTAAATTCTCTTACAAATTCAACTTCCACACTTAAATTTGAATTAATTTTTATCGGTTGTTTTAACCTCACGGGCACCTCGAGTACAGGACAAAGTTTTAAAGTATTGTATTTTGATACAGAAGTAGTAACACGTTTCTTAAATAGAAATGAACTAGTGGATATTGAAATCATTTTATTAGACTCAATGACCTGCATTTTTGCATCTTGAGATCCAAAATTGTGATGTGAAATTATTCCAGTTTTAGTAGTCATGGCTCTGCTCACTGTGTACATCTTTGGCATGAAATATTGGTTTCCTGGAGTCCATCCATATGGACTTTTACGGTATTGTTGTTTCGTCTTCTTTTGTAAATTTAATGTACAGAAACATCTTTTTAATATAGGCCGAACCAAAGATGATCTGTGAACTTTTCTTGGTTCTACTGATTGAGTATCAACATCAATAAGATGACCGACACGTATGTCTGTCATCTTATTATCTTTATTTCTGTACATTTTTTTATTGAGTTTGGAGATTTTTTCACGTTTAGGTTGTTTAGTTAAAACCAATGCTTGGGGATATTGTTTAGAAAATTCAATACTGAAATTAAAACTTGATCCAATTCTTACAGCTTGCTTAGAATTTATAGAATCGTAAGTTTCACCAGACCCGCCAATGAGCGCAACGGCTTCTCGGGGGTTATCACCTAAGACTTTATTATAGTTTTCCTTTATATTTGTTCCTTTGCGATATAATTTAGGATGTGCAAGAATACCTGTAGATCTTGTGTATGAATTTTCGGTAAAGCTTGACATTGATGTCATTTTTGGTTTACCTGTAAATACACCATAATCTCTGACATTCAACTGGCGCTTTTTAATTCTTTCTAAACATACATACGGATCGCAATCTCCTGGTACACAAAAATATGGTTCACATTCGTAAGGAAGCAATTCGTAATTATGTCTCCATTTGGTCTTTGTTCCTCTCTCTACTGTTTCTGTCACTGGAACCATATCGCCGAATGTTTGTGTATTTGCAGTTAGCATCCTACCCTTTTTTGTCCCTTTCTTCTTAACATTTTTATTTTTGTACAAGTTCAAAGTACAAAAACACCTTTTAAGAGATGGTCCTATATTTTGATCCATATTAATAACTTGTGCAAACATAGATTTGTTATTTTTATTATATTCTTGATATCCACCTTCCTTTAATTTTGGTTTCTTATATTTCACCTCTGCTGGCAAGTTCAATATGTCTTCTTCATTTTGTACATTTGGAGGCTGCTTATCTTTATAAAACTCGATATTGAAACTAAAACTAGAACCAATACGGACTGCTTGCCGTCCCGGTTTATTCTCTTTATTTTGATTCAACGTAAAATCTTCCTTATATCTTCTGGGTGCATTTGTTTTACCTAGTTTTGTAGAAATTATTGAAGACTGAACATTTTTAGTTTTTACAGCGAAAGGCCTTGACACTATACTAGATGCAGATTTGGTTTTACGTGAACTTGTATAAGAACCTCTATCGTATGTTTTTAAATTACTATTTCTCTGATCCAAAATTTGTTTACAAATTATTGGATCACATTCACCAGGAAAACAAATTCCAGGTTCACATTCAAACGGGAGTAGTTGATAGGCTTTGGGCAGTTCTAATCGTTTTCTTTGTTTCGTTTCAACGTGTTTATCAATCATGGCAGGTGGGACCTCAGTTTTAGTTATTATAGATGTTACGGTACCGGTTGTTGACGTTTTTATTCTTGGTTTATTTTTATGAAATTTATGTAATTTTAAAGTACACATACAATTCTTTAAGGTTGTTTTAGCTTGTATATATTTAGCTTTAGCTAAAGAACCTTTGTTTTTCAAAACTTTGGGTGGAACATAGCTTCTTATGTTACGAGTATGTTTTACTTTTTCTTTTACGGACGGTACCTCATTTTGATTATCTTTTCTGTCGGTTACCGCATTCCGATTATCTTGTTTGTAAAATTCTACACTGAAACTAAATTTTGATTCGATACGTACAGCCTGCGTACCAGGAGTAGGACTATCATTTACAGTCGGATTGTGATGAGCTACTTGTGAGAATAAATCTTTTTTTTTCGCTCCCATTGCAATATTTTTATCAGCTGTAGCAACTGGATTGGTTGTTAAACTGGCCACCGATTTCGTGCCATACCCTGTATTTGTTTTTGTACTACTAACTCGTTTCGCTATTGGAATCTCATCATATTCATTTGCCTGGATGATCTTAGCATCATATCTTTTCGGATGTATTTTAATTTCTTTCAATTCACGTTGAGGTGCTTCTAATGATGGTTTTAGCATAACTTGTGATCCTTTGTGATGTCCATGCATCTTTCTATGTTTACCTTTATGTGCATGTTGTCTTACCCTATTATCAGTAAGATGTATACCGGAAGGTTGATTAGAACGATCTGATGTTTTAGAACCAGGCCTATTTTTGTACATTTCCATGTCAAAACTAAACGATGATCCAATACGCACAGCTTGCCGACTACGTGAATCAGATATATCTTTTTTCAAAATATGTGATTCTCTTCCTTTTATACCACGTTGTCTTCGAAAGTCACGTCTGTTTTTGACATTTAGAATAACATCCCCTTCACGAGCAGTAGCGATTGGAGGGGATTTCTCCGACTTTTCAACAACTATCTGTTGTAAATTTGTTTTATCTTTACCACCTTGTTTCACATTTTGTTTTATTTCTTTTCTGACTTCTTTGGTTTCAAATATCAGGCGTTGTCCCATTATTTCATTCCCACCTTCAACACGTAACATTGGTTTTTGTTTTCTCATATGTGTTGCAGTAGTCGTAGCAAATTGTTCTGCTTGAACACTGCTACTTGATTTTCTTAAAGGTGTCTCACCAATATTGACCTCTCGATTAAAGGTTTCATACTTTACTGCTTGTTTACGATCCCGGTGTCGATTGCGTTTATGTGCTCTTCTTAGTTTTAAAATTCTAAAGCATTCTTCTGGCTCACAGGTATCGGGTACGCATTCTAAATCACATTCCCAGTCTTTCAATACTTCTTTTCGTTTTAGATAATCTTTAAACTTTACTATAGAATCTTTTTTTATTGTAAAATTTGTTTCGTCTTCGGGATACTCCAGATATTCAAATGCCTTATCTTTTCGCTGGAGACCTTTTACAGCTTCTAGAGATTTTCGTACACCACTTTCTACGTTCGTTTTCAATTTATCCTTCGCCTGTTTAATGTGTTCTAAAGATTTCTTTGTCCGAAACTGTAAATTCTGCTTCATGTTCGCGACAGATTCATTAAGTTTTTTCATATCTTGCTCTAATTTCTCTTGAAGACCCTTATATTTCTGATATGACTTTCTAGCAAAATTTTGTGATTTTGATTGTTCCATAGTTTCTCGATATTCTAAGGTTTGGATTGGTAACTTTGGAACAGGATGTATTTTTTGCATCATGGCCCTTGAGTGCTTTTTAATTAAACCACTAAATTTAAATGTACACGTGCACGGATCCGATCTTATACGTTTCGCTTTGAAGCGTACACCCCTCTTATTATATCGTTCTCCTATTCTACCTTGCATTCTTTGACCGTATTGCCCTCTAATACCGTATTGCCCTCCGTGACCATATTTTGCATCGAATCTTCGACTATAAGATCGTTTGTGTCTTTCTTTTTTATCAATTTCTAAAAGTTTGGCTTTCGAAGAACAACTGCAACAGCTACAGCATTCACTTAATTTTTTTGGACCACTTACTGCACCTTTATCAATAATATCAACTAATTCTAAAATTGCACCACTCTTTTCTGTGTCATTTAAAGTTTTTATAGCGTGGTGGTGTTTCCTTGGTCTTAAATCTGCGTTTTTATCCAGACTTAATGTGCTGTCAGAAATAAGGCGCGCTCTAAGATCATCATAAACTGCCCTGGTTCTTACTAACCTATTAAGCAACTTTCGTTCGCGTAAAGGAATATACTTTCCATAATACAATCGATCTATCCTCGAGCCATGTGCAATATATTTTCTGATAGAAGGTTGCTCAGACTCACTTTTATATAGACAGGACGTACAGGAACAACTTTGGCTGGCGCTATTCGTCCTCTGTGCGGGCTTCATGTCTGATGTGTCGCTTTTACGCAATCAAGATATCATTACCGTTATGAAGATAAATTACAAGACGAAATCTTCAAACAAGCACAATTTTCAAACCACAAGCCTCTTCACTATACACTTCACAAAACGTCCACCTGAAAAGCATGGTCTAAATGAGGCTGTGTATGTATATGAGATTTATTTGATACAATGGCATCTAATTTACTTATTTAAATTTACTTAATTTGTTTCAAATGAAAAGTTCGCTGTTGGCTGATATACCTTCACCAGATAGAGAATAAGTACTTTCACAAGTCAATGGTTTTTATATAAGTTTTATTTGTCGGAATTAAATTAGAAATAGGAACACATTAGGTAATTAAGTGTGCTAGGCGTAATGAGCACTTACTGAGGACTTTTTTTAAAAAGCATTTACACTGAATGAATAACACAACCACGGAACGTTAGGATTCTGTAAAAATTATGTAAATTCAATATAACACTGGCTCGAGTAAACGACGCTCCGTCGATACAACGAGTAGGTAATCTGGGTTTGGCGCATCCTAAATAGGAGGATTATATACTGCTCTAAGCGAGAACAATTGTGAGATTCATATCGGCTCTACGAACCGCGGCATTGATAAAGGCCAAAGGCGGTATAAAAAATCGAGAAAGACCTTCCCACTTTCTATTTAATAAGGCCAATATTACTGGAGGTTTCATAAGCAACCCATATTACCATGTTTGAAAGTGGTAGAACTGTCCGTTGGTCTACGACGGGCACCGCCATAGCCATTTTAAATTTTTTTAACAGCTGTTGAGCTATTCTAGTCTGAAAGGTAAGGCCATACCACCATAAGGCGTTCCAACTTAATCTT
>DWJU01000002.1:0-11043 GCA_018249115.1 Lobocla liliana liliana | reverse complement strand
ATCTCCTTTACAATATCCTTGATCTCTGGGTCTATTGAATTTAGATCTACATTTTTAACCTTTGCAATAAATGCTTCTTCAACATTTTGGTCTGTAGCTTCACCTCTAGAGATTCGTTCAGAAACTTTGAAAAGCTGATCATAAAACTCAATATTCTTTACTCTTTCCGCTACCTTGTTAGCATTAAACAACTCTTTAATACGTTGCTCTTTTTCTTCCTCTGTAATATTTTCTTCATCACGTGAGTCTATGCAGTACATGCCTATATTTCTTATTTTTCTTCTTTTAGCTTCTAAACATTCCATTTGAGGCCCAGTTTCAAGCCTTAGCCTTTTTCTTGCACCACCTCTTTCGGGAGAGCTAATCTCACCTTGAGATGTGGTATGATAGACTTCAATACTTTTTATGCTTGCTGTAATTAAATCTTTATCGGACCTACTAGATTGATTAAAAACCATGGCTAAAAACTTGGCTGTTCTCTTATCAGTAAAAGATCTAAGAATTTTATATTTGTCACTCATCTGTTTTTCTGCATGTCCTAATTTTTTCTTTACACTACTATTAGCACATTTTAATTCTATGATAATTGGTTCATCTTCCTCAATAGTAGATTCATCTCCTTGCAAATATGTAAAAGATAGCGCCAGGTCCATTTTCCCTAATGAAGATATATTAGATTCCACATACACTTTAATCTCTTTACCATCTTGCGTTTTTCCATTTATCAATAACCCTTGCATTATTGCTTGAAAGTCCACTTCTCTTTTTATTAATTCCTTAAAAGGCAATAAAGCTTCTACTAAAGGAGATAGTGACTCTTTTAACTTATTTCCCATCATCTCTTCATCTTTACTTTCCTTAAGCAAGTCTACAACATCAATTCCACGTAATTGTTCAATTAAGCTATTTACGTCAACATTCCCTATTCTTTCAAATTTACCCTTGTATCTATTTTTAGAGTTATGAGAGACTTCTTTTATATTTATATCCTGAAAATAAGACTTATCTTTTCTTTCTCCTACTTCAAACCCACCTAGGTTATTCTTTACTCCTGTGTTTATTATCAGGTCGATTTTAACTGCAGAATCAATATCCAGTTCATCAATTGGAGGAATTTTATTACTGTCAAATCTCTTTTGCCTTCTAAGTTCTCTTAATTCACCACTACGTTCTATAATATTTAATATTACTGCTCTATCTTCCCCTTGATTGAATAGTAGAAATGTAGTAGCCTCTCTTCCTATACTTCTATCTTCATTCTGATAAGTGAAAATATTTTTATCTATACTATCCATAGCTAAAATCTGTCCGAACACTAGTTTGCTTAAATAGTTTTTATCCTTACTTGGTATCAAGTGATATAAGTTCTTTAGTTCTGCCTTTAAATTTTCCTTTGCTTCATTGCCATCAAAATCTTTAGCACCTTCTAATAATTGATGCACAAAACCTTGGGATTGAAAAATCTTAGCTTGTTCTGTCTTTACTTCAGCATAACTAATTCCCACTATAACCGCCTCTTCTGCTTTAGTTCTAATGCTGAGGTTATACAAATAACCTTTGTTCTTGATCTGTGTTATAGCTTCATCAGCAGTATGACCTTCTCCTTTAAACTCAACAACTACTGGAACAGGTTTAGGATTTATCCTACCATTTGCATCTTTTGTACGTGACATAAGTATTAAATCTGCACGTCCGTTACCTGCAGCACGTTCAACATAACAATTAAGACCATAACGATATTTAAAATTTAATGCTAAAGCTCCATAAACAAACCCATGATATGCTGCTTCTGAGTTGCCCAGTGAAAACTTTCCCTGATTACTTTTGTATATTTCGGCCAGTTCAAGAAAAATTTCTCTAATACCAACTATTACTTGATCTATACTCTTATCAGAAAGCTGTTTAAATGCACCTTCAAGACTTGTAGACCGACCTATATTGATCTCCTCAAATTCACTAGTTTGAGATGGAGAAGACACCAAATCCTTAAATTTTTCTTTTACTCTATCTCTTTGTTCTCTATATAGTTCGAATGACAGGTTGCCTAAATCTTCTTCAGTACGCATATGAAACGAATACTCATTTATATCTGTGTTATCTATGTCAGAGATCTCTAGTGTTTTTGCTATCTCTTTAAGTTCATCATCATTATAACAATATTTCCGTTTTAAATCCCCATAACCTGTAATTTGATCATTTGTAAAAGCTCTAAGAACCACTTGTTTTCTTCCACTTTTTTCAAGAAAAAAGCATAGTTTTACAATGCTAATCTCATTTTTCAATCCCTCTACTTTCAAATTAGTACGCTTAATATACACCTTATTGATGCCAAGCTTTTCTACTAGACCACTATTAGGAAGGGTTAAAATCGATCCTAATATGCTATGAATAAAAAACTCAGGACTAGATGTTGAACCAATATTTGGAGTTTCACGAAGAAATAAACTAAACTTTTCAGCAAATCCCTTAGGTGCATCGAAATTTACTGAGAGAACAGGGTTACCCTTACTGTTACCTGGATTAATTGGTTCAGTGAGTAATAATTCTATTAACTCAAGCTTGTGTTCAATATGTTTCGCTTCAGCTGTTGCTCTTGGCATTTTCTTATCTATTTCTTCATACTGTGTGTCACTTCCTCAAGTTCTATACTACGAAGTTTCTTTGCTGGACTACTTTCTTCTCCTTCTATTCCTCTCTTTTTGTCATTTTCTTGAATAAGATTATCCAGTAATTGAAAAAACTTATCCCATTTATCTTTCCTCTTTGTAAATTCCTCTCTTGAACAACACCATGTTATACGTTCTTTAAATTCCTCCCTAAATTTTACCATTTCATTTTTTGATGATATACATTCTCGAATGAAGAACTCAATAAATCCCCCCCTATCACCATAAATCAAATCTTGGCAAATATCTTGCCCCCTACTACAAAAAATAAGCCTTTCTTTCTCTTTGGGAGTTGCATCTTGAAAGATCAGTTTGATATTTTCCACATCTTCAACCTTAAATAAGTCTAGTAATAATAACCCACCTGATCCGCATTTATCTATTACATGTTTTGTGTGAGTACTAGGACCTTGCTGCCAAAATATTCCAAAGAGCTTTTGATAATTGTAATCTTTATTACCATCTATCATCTTATTAACGATTACTCTCAATAAACAATCATAACCTTCTTCAGAAAGGAAAGCCCACATATGCTGCGCTGTTTCCATAAAAAAACTCTGCCATGGCCAATCCAAAAAGCACTTTAGCACTTCATAAGAGCAGCTCTTGAACACTTCCATTTGTTGTTCTCTATCCATTTCTGAAAGTAAAAAGCACAAAACATCAATATAATTCTCCCTGGAAAAATCTGTAAACTCACTAACACAGTCACAACGTCTTTTTGCCACATATTCTGCAGTTCTTACTAAGACCTTATCTTTTTCTTCAGGAGTTAACTTTTGTAGGAAATATCTGGTTGCTGCTTCATTGCCACTAACTGCTGAACGTCGAAATGCATACTCATAATGAGTAACACTATCATCTTGACAATATCTTCTTATTATATCGCCTAACTGAGCTGTTTCTTCTTCTATATGATGGGACCAGAACGATACTAGAGGTGATTCATTTATTCTTATTTTCCTAAGATCTTTTCCATAGAGTTTCCTACCACTGATTTGTTTCCATAGGGTGAGAATGTTATCTTCTAAACAATAAGTGCATGCTAATCTATAGCGCTTAGCAATATCTAAATTTTCATCTTGCACTAATATCTTTGCTGTTTTCTCTTTATCAATAGTGCCTTGTGGTGTCCAACAAAGCTTGCTTAAGCTTGCTCTAGCATCTTTGCCACCTAAAAGATTTTTATGATATTGTTTCCATATGAGTATCTGCCAACCTATTGCTTCAACAAAACTTGATAGTTCCTTTTTTAACAATTCTGGCAGCGGAAGTTTTAGTACCTTTTTTATCACTTCATCCTCTACCTTTTGCCATTCTCTTTTTCTTTCACTGACATTTAGGATTGGTGATGAGAAGTAAAACTTTGACGCTAAATCCCAGGCATCATCTTGATTCCATAACGTAATAGCTATTTCCACAAGAGCTTTATGCTTAAGTGATGGCATTAGAGTGTAATTCATTACCTAACCCGATTAAAATACTCAATATACTATGATTTTCTATCGGTTCAAGATAAAACACAGCTAAAAAATTGTGTAAAGTTTAACGGCACAAAAAAAATTCTATTAACCCCAACTATGGGTTAGAAAGAAGTGAAAAAAGGCTGGAAAGTGGGTAAACTCCAAGTAATTCTTTCAATTTAGGAGATTACCTATGAAGAAAGATATTACAGAGCCCAACTTTCGAATGTGTGCCAAACCTTGATTCATCAAAGAAAAATAGCTCTTTTTCTGGATACTTGCCAATAACTTCATTGAGATTTTTTTTTGAATTCCTCTTGTTTACTTTTATCTTGTACGTTGTGTACTGGTCTTGGTGTAATATATGAAAATTTCATCTTTTGTATATGGCGGTGTACTGTAGATTTGCTGATATTTAATCCGAACTTTTCCTGGATTCTTATTCTCATTTCTTTAATGGTAATATTAGGATTTTCTTCTATCCATGCTTCAACTTGCTGTAGTTGAGCCTGATTTAATTTAGTTCTTTTACGGCGTTGTGGAGGAGCAAACAGTTTTTCTTCTCTGCCAAATTTTAAGAATTTTATCCACGAAGTTAGTGCGCTTCTTGAAATGCAATATATTTTTGCTACAGCCGTTATACTATGCTTTTTTGCCGCAATTACAGCATTTAGTTTTTTTGAAACATATGCATTGTTCCTTACTTTCTTCAGCATTTCTTTTCCTCACTTTTTCATCCAATAATTTTGATCTTAATGCCATTTAAACCTCGCTACTTCACTTACTTTAGTATGGCTTTTTTTCCATTATTGTCTATCCGTTCTTTGTATAGTGGGAATGGGAATTGGTATTACTTAATAAATTTACTGATATCGGTATGCCTCTTTTCGAATTTGCCTTGTAAATTCCTTCCATCTCTACATCTTATTGACAGCTATGCAACAAAGCCATTCAGGATCTGCATTATTGTTTAACAGAATTTCGACAATTTCTCTGTAACCTTTTTGAGCTGCAAGGTGTAATGGTACACAATCCTGATTTTCAAGTTAGCATTTTCTCCATTATCTAGCAGCATTTTAGCTATCTGATTCACAATACAAGAGTTCTATTTAGAGCTATTTTCAAAAATCTTTGTGCTTTGTATATGTAGCTTATATTTGTTTGGAATGCTTGACTCCTGATTTATAAAATGCTATCATTAATGATACTACAATGTGTAAAGTGAGGAGGTTATGAATCTTAGACTAATTCAGGAAGAAACAAAAGAAATTCCATTTTGCACAACTCCTTATTCATTGCATTATGAAATTCGAAGGCCACTAATGGAAATGTTTGGGCTAGGGTCTAAAAAAGGCTGTTGTTCTAATCCGTACACTGGGAAGTGCATGATAACTGATAATAAATTAGCCCCTATTGTGCAGCTTACACAAGGAGTGGATGCGGATATAGTAATAGATAACACAACTAAAACAGTATATGCAAAAGAGATTAAAAATAAACAACAAAAAATAGATTTAATATATGATAAGGATCGTATTGGCGCAAAAGAAGTGCATGATATTCAGCTTCTTAAGGCTGGTAAAAGAGTAACAATACCATCTAAATATAAAAGTTTTGAAGATTATAGGAGAGAGCTACAGAAAAAATCTTCTTATATAGTTATAAGGGCTGAAGTAACACAACATTTAGATCATTCAGGAAAGCTGCTGAATGATCCTATAGAAAGCGTTGTTCATTATACTACTTTTCCTAAGTTAAAAGGAAATACCTTAGACTACAAGTATTTTGCTAGAAGTCGAAAGTTAATAGGTAGCAGAAAATCTGAGCTACAAGATAAGTTTAAAAACGTAGTAAAACTGAATGCCTTAATGGCTGCCAAACATAAAGAAGGATTAAGCATTGTGGTACCTAATGCTTTTTTGAGTGGTTTGAGTAATGATGAGCAAAAAGAAGCAAAAATAGCTTTTGTCAATGCAGCAATAGAAGCTGCTAAGGAAATAGAGCAAGATAGTGGAAAATACTCAGGATTTTGTGGGATATTTGTCAATACTGGAAATACTCAAGATTTAAATAAGCTGATAAGCGACAGTGGCATCAAAAGCATTGCTATTAATTATGGTGATCTTAGCGCGCCAAGTAGGGTATCAAAAGAAGGAAAGTTTGCAGAATCTATAATGGGTGAGGGAGTTGGATACGTTGGTAATGGTGCATTATCCGCACGAGGTAATATTGCAGTGGAGGAAAATCTTACTAGAAGAACGTTAGGAGAAACTGTGTTAATGTTTAGTGGAGCATTTAATGAAAAGGTGCTAGATAAAAATTGTTACAGGGGAGAAAATGTGAAATCTGACAGAGTACAAAATAAGACACAAAACATTCAACGTCACAGGTCAACTGTGTATTTCACTTTATCAGCATCTCTTTCAGCTTTGATTATAGCATTAGCATTTGTGACACAAACATATATATTTTTAGCAGCACTTATTGTACCTGCAGTAATTGGACTATGTGGGTGGTCATTATATGAGAAAGAAAAAGGAGATAAACCTAGCTCTAATATTCAAAATAATGTAAAAGCAGAGAGAGCCCTTGATAGTTATAGGGATACACAAACGAACTAGAGCACTTTGCTTATGTACTTATTTAATTTCAGTGTTTGCTATTTGTTTTTTATCCCATTGCTAATACCAATACTCATTGTTGGTAGGTCAAATAGGAGAGATTGCAGATGTAATAGTTTAGACTTAATCTGACAGGGTAATAAAGTAAGATAAAAATATAAACAAATTTTAAAGGAGTGTCAGATATGAGTACAACACAAGAAAAAATACTAAAATCAAAGTTGGGGTTGTTAGAGCCCGTCTTGAAACTGAGTAGAAAGAAGTTAAGAAGTATGGTATAAGATATATTTTAAGATGTACCAAGCGACATAAGTGACAAAGAATGGAAGATAATAGAGCCATATTTTGAACCTTAAAAGACCGGCAGAGCAAGAAAACATAGTATTAGAACAATTGTTAACGCAATCCGCTATATGATGAGAACAGGATGTCAATGAAGACAACTGCCTAAAGATTTTCCACCATGGAAAACCGTGTATAGTTGTGATTCGCGCTTAAAAAAAAGTGGAATATGGCAAGAAATTCATGATTTTCTAGTTAAAAAAGTAAGAGAGATAATCGGTAAGAATGAAACTCCATCAGTGGGAATAATAGACAGCCAGTCAGTAAAAACGACTCAAAAAGGGGATCGAGAGGGATACGATGCTGGAAAGAAAATAAAGGGCAGAAAACGCCATATCATTGTAGATACTGTGGGTCTTGTAATTGCTGCTGAAGTACACAGTGCAAGTATTCAAGATCGCGATAGTGCTCTAGATCTTTTTGCTCAGGCTAAATGCAAAGCCCCAACCTTACGAAAGTTTTTTGCCGATCAAGGGTACACAGGTAAATTACAAAATCGATGTTTATTGGAAACTGGATGTTTGCTAACAATTGCCAAGAAATTGGTTGATACAGGATTTCAGATTATTCCTAAACGTTGGATCGTAGAACGGACATTTGCCTGGCTTTCCAATTTTAGACGTATGAACAAGGATTATGAGCATTCTCCCCTCACTTCAAAAACTAATATCTTCTTTAATATGATCACTATTATACTTCACAAATTAGCTCATTTTTTGGTTTGAAGACATGCTCTAAGTGATTATTTTTAGCAGCAAGAGATATAGGTGTTTGTCCGTATTGATTTTTTGCATAAATATCAGCTCTTTCTTCACCCACAAGATAGGTTACTACACTCAAATTACCAACTTTAGCAGCTAAGTGTAAAGGAGTATTGCCATCACTACCTTTAGTGTTAATGCTGGCTCCTCTTTCTATAAGCTCCTTAACTCTATCAAGGTTACCTTTTTTACAGCATCAAATAATTCGCTGTTTGGGTTCTCAATAGAAACCTCTGTTATAGTTGTTGAAGTTTCTGTAGTAAGCTCAGATATTTGCATAAACCCCCCAATGATATTAACCTTTCTTTACACTATAAAGCTGTTACTAAATTATATAAATTTGAGTATCTATAGCATAAGACCTGCTGCGAATCAAGCGATAAAAAAAGGGAAGGAGGGTGACTAAAATCAAGGTTAACTAAAAGGAGTGCTTAAGATTCACAATACCAGCAATAATATTGAACCTCAGGTTATATTTTTTCTGAAAATTGCGGTAAACATGGGACATAATCTTAAATATCTTTACCTCACGGATCTTATTTTCTACTCTCATTCTAAATGATGCTAATCGTCTATTATGCTCTTTCTGCTCTGAAATTAATGGCTTTTTACGGTACTTTTTATATGACATTACTTTGCAATTTTTGCCAACCTTGATATCCAGAATCGGCATATTTTATGCTATCGAGTGGTAGATATTTTCCTTGTTTCCTTATGCGAAAATCACTAATTCTACCACGATATGACTTTGACACTGATAAAATTCTTCCATCTTCTTCGATAACAATCTCAGTTTTCATAGTGTTGGTTCTTTTTTTTCCTGAATATGACTTCTTCCGTTTTTTACTATCTTCTGGCCTCTGTATTTGCTGTTCTGTAACATCAGCCAGAATCTTTAGTATTTTTTCTGATGTCATACTTCTATCTTTTGTTATAGTAACTTTCTTGGCAAGTAATGGCTCTATTTTCTTCAGTAACCTACATACATTTGCGTTGTGCATATTGAACAGGCACCCTAAAAATCTATGTGTTATGTAAGTGCGATAGTACAAAATTACGCAAAATAACTTATCTTCCAGAGTTGGTAGTTGTGATCTTCTACCATGGCACTTTTTCTGTTTTTCAAGTTTTTTCCACTCAGACCTCACTTTTTCCACCACCTTTTCAAACTCCTCTATAGTTAAACCTGTTATATTACGAAAGTTTCTTGGGTGCTTCTTCATTTTATAGTAACTAAAGCTCATTTTTTACCTTACTCGATCTGCTTATTCTTCTTCTACCTCTCTCGCATCACTTTTTCAATTACCTTTTGCAGCAGGTCTTTTGCTATTCTCAAATGGATTACTGTTAATTTAATATTAAGTATTATTAAGAACCTAAACAATATGACCATTTCCAGTGTTCAAAACTAATGGTGTGAGAAAAATAAAAATTGGATAAAAGTAGAGGTGAGTGAAGAAGGCCTACTTCTACTTGATAAAATAGAAAGTTATAATGAAGCAATAGAAGATTGTAATGAGGGAATAGAAAATTATGAAGAAATAGGACAAAATTGCTTACTGGGAGGTTTATCAGTCATTGAAGCCATAGACCGAGGTGTTTTTGCTAGATCTGGTGGGTTAATGCGTCCTGAATTAATAAGCGAATCCAATAAGCAGAAGGGTTCATGGGTAAAACGTGAAGAATTAAGAAGAGTTTCTGATTCTAGGGAAAAAATTGCTAATTTACCATAAAAGTTGAAAATTATTATTTAAATATAAATTACTACAGTTAATAAATTATTGCAAAGGAGTCGAATCGATATCAATAATCTTTTAAGAATACTCTTTTATGTTGTTTTTCAGGAAAATGAGATGTCATTGTACAGGAGCTGGCCACAAGGTGTATTTTCAGGATATGAGACTGTATTAAAACACGATTGGCTGAGCCGACCTTTTACAGAATTTTTTTTCCAGATCTATAGCTCTTTTCACAATAATCCAAATAAATCATAATATGCTACTGGCCTACTATAGCCATAAACACATATCTTACCCTGTTCGGACTACTATAAGAAAAGCTATACTATTAAAATATGCAGCTAAATTGTATACATTGTCTACCACTGTTGCATCTAGTATGCTAAAATCTTCATCATCTATATTAATATTTTCGCATAATTGATTTTGTAACATCGACTTACATCAATCTCAATATCTTTTGGCATGGCCCTTTGTAGCAGCTCCTTCTTGCACATACTCTTTTCAATCTCCCGTTGCTTTTGTAAATTAAGATGCTAATCCATAAAATTTCTCTAATTGCTCGCTCCACAACATCGGTATTTCTTTCAAATCAGATAGCTTCAAACCTCTTGGCTGTCTCCCATTTACTATGTCTTCCTTAATCTTTGGTGCTAAATAATTCAACCTTAAAATTTGTTGTATACGTCTTGTACCTATATTAATTTTGGCACTCAGCTCTCCTACACTTGCATATTTTCCCTCTTCTAGTTGCCGTTTCCACAGATGGGCTCTTACCACTGCTTTCAGTAGTGCATTGTTTGTTTTGCCTTCTGGCTCAGTTACTGTGCATTTCTTTCCTTTCTTTTTTATTGGTATAAATTCCACCTTATCCTCTAAACTCACCTCTATTCCATCTTCTTTTATCATTACTCCTTTTATTAACTTTTTCACTACTTCTTTCTGCTTTCCAAAACTTAAATTTTTCCATTCTTCTGCTTTTTCTCCCCATTTTTCATATAAATCTTCTGCTCTCTTCATTACTTCTTTTTCTACTTCTCCTGCTATTACATTTCGGCTTCCTGATTCACAACCCTTTCCCCTTAAATGATTGTTGCATACGTAATATCGATATCTCTTATTCTCTTTTTTTGAGTATGTCAGCGTCATATTTACATCACAGCTCTTACATTTAATTATTCCCTTTAGTAGCGCTTCCTCATATTTTACTCCTCGATACGGTTGATTACTTATCAATTCTTGTGCTTTTTTCCACTTTTCCTCTTCTATTATCGCATCGTGCTTTCCCTCATACTGTTTGTCATAATGTCTTATCTTTCCCACATATATTGGATTTGTTATTATTCTTCTCACCGTTGCTTTTTTAAAGATATCCGTTTTTGCTTTTGTTCGGTATCCTTCCCTGTTTAACTCTCTTGCCAACTCTGCCATTGACTTCAGCTCCAAATATC
>DWJU01000001.1:0-14158 GCA_018249115.1 Lobocla liliana liliana | reverse complement strand
AGAGAAGTAGACGCCCTTGATGGAATAATGGGGAGAGCTATCGACCGAGCAAGCATACACTCGGTCGTTTTAAATGGCAGCAGAGGCGCAGCAGTATGGGGCCCACGTGCACAAGCAGACCGAAAATTATACAAAAAAGCAATACAGGAAATTATTCTAAATTATAACAACTTGACAGTAAAAGAAGAGTCAGTTGACGATTTTCTTATCGAAAGTGATAGCAATGGAGAATCTTATATAAAAGCTGTAATAACAGACTCAGGTGAACGTATACTGACAAGCAGAGTTGTTTTGACTACAGGGACTTTTTTACGTGGTGTGATTCATATAGGAGAGCAAACAACTCCTTCTGGAAGAATAGGAGATAAACCTGCAATAGAGCTTGCAAACACGCTAAAGAAGTATGATTTTAAACTGGGCAGGTTACGTACCGGAACTCCACCGAGGCTTGATCGTGGCACTATAAACTGGTCGGTATTACAAGAACAAGTGGGTGACAATCCACCTACACCATTTTCTTATCTTACAGAGAAAATTAACCAGCCTCAGGTTTCATGTTTTATTACTCATACTAATGAACATACACACAGAGTAATTCGAGAGAATCTTCACAGATCAGCTTCTTCATATTTAGATAACGTTATTGCACCAAGATACTGCCCATCAATTGAAACTAAAGTTAAAAAATTTGCAGAAAAAAATAATCACCAAATATTTCTAGAACCAGAAGGGATTGATGATAACACTATATATCCAAATGGAATTTCAAATTCATTGCCCATCGAAGTGCAGTATGAAATGATAAAGAGTATAAAAGGGCTTGAAAATGCAGAAATATTAAGACCTGGATATGCAGTTGAATACGATTATATCGATCCACGAGAGCTATTTCATACTCTCGAAACTAAGAAAGTTAAAGGACTATATTTTGCTGGTCAAATTAATGGTACCACTGGATATGAAGAAGCAGCTGGGCAGGGAATTATTGCCGGAATCAATGCAGCACTCTCTTTATCTCAAAAAAGTTTTGTTCTTCATCGTACAGACTCATATATCGGTGTAATGATAGACGACTTGGTCACTAAGGGAATTACCGAGCCTTACAGATTATTTACCTCGCGTGCAGAATATAGACTGTCAATCAGGTCAGATAATGCAGATAGAAGATTGACACAAAAAGGTTATGACATCTCTCTTGTGTCGCATGAGAGATACTCTGTTTTGCAGGGTAAACTTAAATCCATTAAGCAACTTGAGGAGAAATTAGAGAGCCTAACAATTACTCCTGAGCAGCTCAGGTCCTATGGCATTAAAATATCTTATGATGGAATAAGAAAAACAGCATTAGATTTGCTCGGTTATCCAAATATTGACTGGAATAAATTACGAGAAATATGGCCAGAGTTAAACATGGGTTCCAGTGTCAGCTACTTGCATAACGCCAAAGCACCTCTTCCTGTCATCCAAGTAGCTGACACTGGGATCCAGTACTTGAATGATGATGGAATGGATGCAGTTGACACTGAAAAAAATGTAGATTCCAGCGTCATGTGCTGGAATAACACTATAACTGATAGCATAGCCAAGAATGAAATATATGAAGCAGTTGCAATTGAAGCAAAATACAAGCCTTATTTAGTAAGACAAGAAGCAGATATGAAGTTTCTACAAGAGGAAGTTAATACTCAAATTCCAACTAATTTCAACTACTCACAGATTAAAGGCTTGTCAACTGAAGTGATAGAAAAGTTGCAGTCAATAAAGCCAGCAACAATTGGTATTGCGAAGCAAATACAAGGTATCACTCCAGCAGCGATAGTTAGCATATTAGTGTACCTTAGGAATAAGAAAACGAAAATAGCTGCTAATTCTGCGTAACATGTCAAAAATCGAAGAATTTCGCTCTTTTATGCACGAAATAAATGTTGATACATTTATGTTGAATACTAAAGACGAGTATTTAAATGAATATTCAAAAGAGTTAGCAGAGTTATGTGGCTTCACGGGAACAAATGGGCTACTTATCGTTACAAAGAGTAATAAGTGCCCATTTTTTACAGATGGACGCTATATCACACAAGCTCGCAGTCAGCTCGATCAGGGCAGTTTTCGAGTATATAATATACAAGAAGAGGATCCACACAAATGGGTAAAAGCAAACTTAACATTGACTACCTCACTGGGTTACTATCCGCAATATTTTACTATGAAGGACATAAGAAAATATGAAGGCATTTGTAAACTAGTACCATACTTAATTAAAAAAGATAGTAGTCATAAAGCACAAACAATAGTCTCACATGTATCTGGTGAGAGTGGTAAGGATAAATGTGAAAGAGTAGCTAAAAACATAGAGGCTGAAGCAGTGCTTCTGACTGATCCAAATTCAATTTCGTGGTTATTAAATTTAAGAAATGAAAGTTCTGAATATACTCCTTGTATATTGGGTCGTGCTATATTGTATAAAAATGCCAATGTTGATTTATTTATTCAAGATAAAGAACATTCAACTATAGAAGCAAATTTTGATAACCATATAAATGTTTTTGATATTAGTGAGCTAGAAAATTCACTACATAAGTTAAATTTGGTGGTGATAGATCCAAGCACGACTCCAATGAGCATTATGAATGCAATAGATCCCTTGTATAACCATTATTTAAATGAAAAATCAGCTTCGGTGTCATTCCAGTGCTTGACCAGAAATAAAAAAGCATGGATCCCAGTGTCAAGCACTGGGATGACAATAAGTAATGAAAGAGGTCTAATAGAAAATAAGCAGATAATTGAGAAGGAGGATCCTTGTTTGATTCACAAAGCAGTAAAAAATCAAACTGAAATAACTGGAGCTATAAGTGCGCACATCAAAGATGGAGTAGCAGTTATAAATTTTCTATATTGGCTTGAAAACAATATTGACAGTGAAATTACTGAGCTTGAAGCTGAAGAAAAAGTTTTAGAATACAGAAAAGAGCAGAATTTGTTTAAGCAACCGAGTTTTCCAACAATTTCAGCATTCAACGAGAATGGAGCAATCATTCATTACCGTGCAAGCAATAAGACAAATAAAGTCATTCAAGAAGATGGGCTGTATTTAATTGACTCTGGTGGTCAGTACCTTGATGGCACAACCGATGTTACAAGAACTATAGCAATTGGTAGTCCAACCAATGAGCAACGAGCTCACTACACAATAGTATTAAAAGCTCACATTGCGATAGCAAGTGCGGTCTTTCCTTCTGGCACTACTGGTGGAGAATTGGACATATTAGCGCGTATACATTTATGGAAATTTGGAATGGATTACATGCACGGTACAGGACATGGAGTAGGAAGTTACCTTTCGGTACACGAAGGACCGCAAGCAATATCAAGAGGAAATAAAGTGGAACTCATTCCAGGCATGATACTTTCTAACGAGCCTGGTTATTATATTCCAGGAAAGTATGGAATAAGAATTGAGAATCTGGTGTATATTGAAAGGCGAGAAAACGTCTTTTTAAGCTTTAAACAATTGACCTCTGTTCCTTATGATAAAAAGCTAATAGATATACAAATGCTTACTGAAGATGAAGTTAAATGGATAAATAGCTATCACCAATTTGTTTATAAAAATATAGAAAATGGCATAAAAGATAAGGAATGGTTAAAGAGAGTATGTGAACCTTTAAAATAGTTAATTTGTCATTTAATCAAGTATTAATATAGTTGTTCTTGTATTGTTTTTAATTAAAAACAATATATAATATTAGTTTCAAATAGGTGTAATTATGACAGATAAAGTGCAAGATGATGAATTTATGAAGCAGTACATGGATACTTGCAAAGAGCAAATAGAAAAATTGGCAAGCGACCCTAATTTGCTTCAACAGACCTTAAAGCCATTCATGCAAATGTCTCAGCAACTTATGGCTGGCGGTATGCTAGAAGGAAATATGCCTAGCATGATACCTGATATGGGTGGTATGGATATCAACAAGATGATTGCTCAGATGAAGGAAATGTATGATTACATAAAGAGTAATCACAAAGAGCTCATGAGAAAAGATGCTTCACAAATTCAAGAGCTTGATGATTCCAGCAGAAGATTGAGAGGCTTGGTCAAGAAATTGATAGAGAAAGTTGAAGCTAAGTAGTATTTATTCATATCAAAGAGCTATAGCAGTAGTGAGGTCTTGTTCCTCAAATTTAGTATTACCATAGAGTTAAATATAAACATAAAGGGATGAAGAGATGATTGAACTTAAAAGCCAAGAAATTTGCCCAAATGGAAATAAGAAAAATTTGATTATTTTTTTTCATGGTTGGGGCTCAAGTGGCGATAATTTCGTGCATCTTGCTAAAGTTATGAGCAAGTTTTTGCCTGATTCATGTTTTGTGGTACCGAATGCTCCGTTTGAGAGGGAAATAGGTGATGGTTATCAGTGGTTTAGTTTAGAGGATCGTAGTGAAGAAGCACTATATAATGGGGTGAAAAATGCTGCATCAATTGTAAATCATTTTATTGATACAAAATTAAAGGAGCTTAATTTAAAAGATACTCAGCTTTCTTTAGTTGGATTTTCTCAAGGGGCAATGCTTGCAATACATGTGGCTCTTACCCGGCTTCAGTCTTGTGCATCGGTTGTTGCATATTCTGGTAGGTTTCTTTCACCTTCAAAAATTGCACCGGAGATCAAATCAAAACCCAGCATATGTGTTATTCATGGTGAAGCTGATGATGTGGTACCTTTTTCTTCCCTTGATTTAGCGGTTAAAGCTCTGAAAGAAAATGGAGTAAACGCTCAAGGATACCCAATTCATGGATTAGGCCATATTATTAATGAAGAAGGAATAAGGTTAGGGGTTGAGTTTATCAAGAAAAATTTTGGAAATTAATTTCCATGCACTTGTTTTGCTTTGGTTACGGATATGTAGCTAAATTTCTATCGAAAAAATTGCTAAATTTAGGCTGGAAAGTTAACGGTACATCAAGAAATAAAGATATACAACTTTTTGATTATGAAAAGGTTGATCAAGATCTGCTTAAAAGCGTAACACATGTTTTAGTTTCTATTCCTCCAGACGGCGATGATGTTATGGAGAGATACGGTCATTGTCTGGAGAATATTAAATGGCTTGGTTATCTGTCTGCAACTAATGTTTATGGTGACCACTGTGGTAATTGGGTGAATGAGGAATCTGAAACAAAGCCTATAGAAATTAGAGGAGAAAAGCGCCTTGAGTCTGAAAAGAAGTGGCTAAGTAGCAAATTGCCTGTACATATTTTTCGTTTGGCTGGGATATATGGTCCTGGTAGAAATGCGCTAATTGACCTGCAGCTTGGCAAAGCAAGAAATGTGAAAAAAATTTTTTCTCGTGTTCATGTTGAAGATATATCGAATATTTTATTTTCTTCCATGCAAAATATAAAGCCTTATGAGATATACAATTGTGCAGATGATTTACCTGCTACGCAATCTGAAGTGGTCACGTATGCAGCCGAGCTTCTCAATATTAGCCCTCCAGAGCCAGTTGAGATCTCTTCCGTACCAAATTACGCACGGGGTTTTTATTTAGGGTCAAAAAAAGTAAGCAATACTAAAATTAAAAAAGACCTTGGTGTCTCTCTAGTTTATCCTGATTACAAGGTGGGTTTAAAGAGTTTGTATATATTAGAATAGAGAAAATAGATTGCCAGATGCAAAAATTTTTCTTGAATGTTCCTTGTTTTGATGTAGTACCACTAGGCATACTATTATATAGAGGTAAATATGTTCAGCACTCAATCGCTCCCGGTTGAAAATATTCTATTACATCAAGCCGCTTATAATGGTAACATAAATGAAGTTAGGTTATTACTTAATGTAAAAACTGATATCAATATCAAGGATAAAAAAGGATTTACAGCCTTGCATTTTGCTGTTTATTCAGGACATTTAGACGTAGTAAAGTTACTAATCAGTAAAGAAGCTAATATTCATGCAAGAACTACTAAAGGCAGTACAGTTTTACACTTTGCTGTTGTAGCTAAAAGCAAAGCTATAGTAGAGGAGTTAATTAAAGCGGGAGCTGATCCCAATATAAAAGACTGTACTGATGGTAAGACACCTTTACATATTGCTGCTCAAAATGGACTTGTAGAAGTTGTAAAGGTGTTACTTAATACTCAAGAAATTGAGATTGATGCTAAAGACAATGAATTTGGTATAACAGCTCTGTACTTAGCCTCTCAGAACGGACATACTGAAATAGTTGAACTATTAATTAGCACAAAAAATGCTGATGTTAACATAGTAGATAAAAAAAATAATGTCACACCCTTGTATCTAGCTGCTCAGAATGGGCATGCAGCAGTAGTTAAGTTGCTTCTTGATAATGGTGCTAAAGTCAATGGCTGTGATACCAGTATGAATCCTTTGTGTGTAGCTATTGATAATGGCCATGACGAGGTAGCTCAATTATTACTTAGTGTAGAAGGGGTGGATGTCAATATTGGCAATCAGCTTGGCAATACACCTCTACATATAGCAGCTATGAAAGGTAATGAAAAAATGGCAAGATTACTGCTAGAAAAAGGTGCTGATCCTAATATTAAAAACCTTTCAGGAGATACTTCCTTACAAGCTGCTGAATACGTAAGAAAAATTAGCTGGCATGATAATCCTCCAAATGTACAAGGAGGATTCTTCGTGTTAGTTGGCTCGAATGGAATATATTCATTTCAGCAATTTTATGAGCAAAAAAAAATTATGGAGCTTTTGGTACAACATATAAAGGACAGCAGACCTAGCTCATCAGTAGATGAAATTGACGTATCTGTTCAGCAGAGTAGCAAAATAAGATAGATGAGAAAACTAGTTTGTGACATTGGTGTCCAGTTAAATTTACATGGATTCCAGTGTCAGCTACTCGAATGACATTATGGAAGCTGTGATGACAAGGAAGGAAGCACTAGAAAGAAATGGGTGTCACGCACTGGGATGACATTATGGGAACTGAGATACAAGAAAAGAAACACTGGTTTGACATGCATCTGTCTCAGTGATGTAAATTCGACTTTACCCCATTTGCAACCATCAGGGTTCTTTGACTATAGACCTAACAATTCTTTTCTAATTTCTTCTTTAATTGTATCAATAATCTTTTTATCAAGTTTATTTATTAAGGAATCATCAATACCTGTGATGTCATCTGGATTTTGTATCATTTTTTCAATAGCATCATCTATTTTTTTTACTCTTTTTTCATTAATTTCCTCAAATATAGGTTTAATTTTCACATAACCAGGAGCGCCCTTGCTATAACTTTTGCTGCTTTCGTTGATACAACCACCAGCACCATATGTTTTATTCACGTAGTTTTTACTACATTTTGTTACATCTTTATACCCAATCTCACCATTTTCTATATATGCTATTTTATTATCTTTACTAGAGTTTAGCTTGTCCCCTTTCTTAATTTCTTCTTTTAATTTTAAACTTTGTTCATGAATTATTGTATCTTTGTAATTCTTTCCCCCATAGGTTCTGTATGTACCTCCGCCTGCAACAGTAATTAAATCTTTACAAATTGTTTCTGAAGAGTCTCTGCACATTTTTATTAAAGTTGGTCCCCCATCCTTGTTAGATTTATCATTTTCTTGTCCACCACCTCCTTCTGTTACTTTTACTTTAATATATGGATAACTAGGGTTGACTCTCAGTTTAGCTTTAATGTAATCACCTGGCATTCCTAGTCTACTTACAGTAGACTGAGCTTTACCATCTATATGACCAGCTTCACCACCTCCCCATGCTTCTATTTCAACGTAATCATACATTGACAGATCATCTGTAGAGCCATCTCCAAGCTCATAAAGTTTTTGATCCCTGTTTTCAATAATCTGCTTCTTATGTTTCAATTGTGCTATTATTATTTCACGTAATCTCTTTTTTAAACCCTCTAAATCGAACCTACACAATTTATCAGCATAAAAAACTTCTGTTCTATTTGCTTTAATCGGTTGATTTTTTAATTGTGTGCACTTTTGTATTTCACCTTTCTCGTTTTTTACTGTTTTACCATCCTTATCCTTGCAATCCACTTCCTCATATCTTAAGTAAAATAGTTTATCATTCTTATCTACATACTGTGTTGAGCGACTACATACTCCATCAAAGCAGAGGCAACCATCATCACCGTGATTACAGTTTTTTTCTTCATACTTTCCATCTGTTAACTCATATACTATTTTGCATTTGTCACAATTTTGTTTTGTATCTACCTCTTTATCCTCTTTTGCCATGCAGTTATCTCTAGACTTATTTTCAGCAGGAATGGAAATATATCCTTTTTTATTAAATATTATTTCATTCAGTGCATCTTGTGGCTTTGCTAAAACATCAACTAATTCAATAATTCCCCCTTTTTTGCAAGGAAAATAATAAGATTGATTTGATTCTTTCGAGTAAACAGTATTGTGTTTAGCATAGCTTGCTCTCATTGACTTCAGTGATATTAGCTCACTTCCTTTTTCAAGAACGAATTCCTCCGGTTCTGGCTGCCAACCAGAAAGGCATAGCATTTTACTTTTAGGATTTTCTTTATATTTTATTTCTACTTTTGGATATCCTGAGCCATCTAGTTTGCACTTACCATTCTGAAGCTCTTTACATTCTGTTTCAATATCGGGAACATATCCATATTTTTCTAGAACTTCAAATTGCGAATTATTTTTTAATATACCTTCTATTATGTTATCGATATCGCTTTTTATGTTACCGGTACCAGTTGTTTTTTCTACTATTGCCGGCTTTACTACTTTTAAGAATAGAGGGCCGACTTCTATAGAGCGACTGGTGTCAGCATTA
Source organism: Lobocla liliana liliana (assembly GCA_018249115.1). Lineage (NCBI taxonomy): Eukaryota > Metazoa > Arthropoda > Insecta > Lepidoptera > Hesperiidae > Lobocla > Lobocla liliana. Next base: position 5,327 of record DWJU01000001.1, on the reverse strand, counting down.
ACATTAAAAGTACAGACTCCATTATTGTGAGTTCCACGTGCCCTCTCAGTACAAACTCTCTCATCCATCTTCATTTTTACCTCTAGCGTATTTTCATTTATTACCTTTATTTCCTCAGGCTTTGGAGCAGTTGGTGATGGAAAACAACGGGCAGGAAATTGTAATTTTCTTTTTGATTCTTCTTTTTCAGTACCATAATATTCAGCGCAGAGCTGACCTTTTTTTCTATAAGTTTTAAAGTGATGGTGGGTATCTTTATCTGGAATAGAGTATGTAGCACTTTGAATGTTTTTATTACTTGAAATAACGCGTGGAAAAGGTAGCTCTCTTCTTTCCTTCAGCTCACCAATAATGACTCCAACTCTTGGATGGAAATAATCATTTTCTTCATTTGTTATAGGGACAATTCTAACTTGTGGTGGTGACATCGCAAGTTGTTCACAAAATGCAGGTGGGCCAGGTGCAAGTTGCACAGGGGCACACTTTACTTTTGTTTGATAGCATGTATCACAAACTTTTTCCATCTCTCCAGGACGAAAAATATTTTCCCCAGAAAATACTCTAGAGCCCCATGAAGAAATTCCTGACATACAAGCCCCTTTTTGACTACAAGCACATATCTTAGGAGAATTAGCAAATTTTACTTTTTCTTCATCAGTAACACCATCTGCCCATTCCCATCCAAGACCTTGGGCAATTTCTCCTCCAGCTTTTGTTTTATCTCCTTCCCAATCTATAAAAGCTGCTGCAGAAACTCCAGCTCCTGTACTCTGCGTTCCATATATCTGGCGGCAGAATGTTCCACTGGATAATATATAACAGTTGTCGTTCCCTTCGTAATCGCAGACCTTAATCTTTGGATCGAAGTAACCTTCTGGTTCCTGATTATTTACTGCTGTAACTTTAATAAATTGCAATAATTTTTCGTCAAAATCTAAATCGCTCCACTTGCCTTTAAAAAAATTCGCAATACCTTTTCCTGCTTTACTTCCTGTAGCTTCAATTTCAGTATTACTTTTTACAAATGTTGGACAATCAGCATATCCTTGATAAGAAAGACAAAATATCAAGGAGAATATCAATAAAAAATTAAGCTTTACATTTTTCATAGAACGCCGGTAACCACTTACTCACTTTTTCGCCTTTTTCCTTTATTGCTTCATACATATACTTTATAGTCTCTTTATTAGCTGAAAGTACATGTATTTCTTTCATATTCTTCAAATCTAGATTTAAAGTTACTAAACCTTTGTATTGCTTTATCAAAAATAAACCTTCCTGTGTTGGTGTTTGCAAAATGACATTCAGTTCCTCTTTCGACAGAGAAAATGCCTTCATGTATAATCTGTTTGCATTGATGTTCGGCATCAGGATTCTCGTATCGACATGCTTATCTAAATATTGAGTAAACTTGCTAGCAAATGCTAGGTTTAAGTTTTCAGTACTTAGAATTACTACAACATTTAACTTTGTCATTCTTTGCATCCAGTCGTCAAACTCTCCCTCTGTAGGAAAAATATTACTTATCTCCCATGCTTCATCCAAAACAAGTATTGCAGGTGAGCCATCACATTTTGCTTCGAAAGAGTATAAGAAATAGTAAAGTATCACGGACATACATTCTTTTTGCTTAGTGAGATTTGCAGTATTGAGGGATATAGTTTTTGTTCCCCAGTCAATGTCTGACTCATCACCATCTTGGAATAAGTAAGCAAATTCACCTTCACCACACCATTTACTTATTTTGCCTCCAAGAAGTAAAAGCACTTCAGAAATTTGAGAAATAGATCGCGATTCTCTTGGTATAGCAAATATAGAATCTACAATTTTTTTTGTCTTTTCTTCTACGTCTACCAAACTTGCATCTGCAACCATCCTTTTGATCAATTCAACAAGCATATTGCGATTAGAAGCACTATCTTCAATGTTCAGTGGGTTAAATTTTAGACTTTTATCTTTATATTTTGGATCAATTATGTAATATTGGCCGCTTACTGCTTTAGTAAATATTATTGATTTTCCAGTATTATCCAATATAACAATCCTAGGGTTAAATTTTCTTGATTCCGAAAGTAAGAAATTGATCAGTGAGGTTCTACCTGAATTTGGAGCTCCAAGTATTGTGGTATGACCATTATTTTTCTTTCCATGAAAGTTAAAAAAGTAAGGACTGCCTTTTTTTGAAAAAAAAACTGTTACTGCTTCTTTCCATCTTCCTCCTTTTAACGTACCTGATGTAAAATCATGCAACATAGCAAAGCTGCAAGCATATTTTTCTAATATATTTTTTGGTTGTGTAACAAAAGCAAAGTTTCCAGGAAGCTGTGCCCAAAAATGATTTTCCATGTGCAGATCAGTCCTAAACATCATCAACCCGATTAACGACATTACAGAGGATAAATCACTGATATTTTTAGCTAACCTATTCTTATCATCTGCAAAGATTGTAACAATAATTTTCTGTTGACAAAAATCCATAGCAGAAATTTTTTCAAGCTCTATTATTTCATTTATTCCTGAGTTTTGAAGTAAGGTATTGTCCTCACTGATTTGCAGTATATTAATTTGTTTTTTGAATTCTTTTACTGCTTTATTATTACTAGTAAATATTATTATTTCTGTGATGATAAGCTCAGAGTCAAGTTGCAAACACCTATCTATATTTTCTAAGGGGATTTCTCGATATTCCTTTATGCAAAAAATAGAACCAAACTTCTGTTGACCTTCAAACGATGTTTGAAATTTATTGAAACCAAAAGCTACTTTTAAATTTTTAACATGCTGCGATAGATCCCTTTCACATATTGGATAATCTTTGTGCGTTAATGTAATAATGTAATGGAGAAATTCCATCATTTGAGAATATATTTTGCCTTCACTAGACCTAAGGCCCAGTTTTTTAGCTCCAAAAGGTTCTAAATCTTTTTGAATCAGGTCAGTTATTTTTTGTAATTCTTGATGATTTTTTTGTAAAAATAACTTGTGCCTATTCTTTATCCTGCCAAAAAAAAATGCATTATTAATATGTTTGCCAAAATCACTAAGTAACACCACAATGTATAACTCATTTATATACTGTAGTTTACTATCAACTAGTTTATTAAACCACGTTGAGTGTAGCTGATCGGAAAAGTCTGAAGTTTTATTCCACTGTAAGCTCAGTTTATTGCGCTTACGGACAGTGTGAATCCAAACGGTAAAATATAAACTCTTGATATTTTTTGATATACTTTTTCTAATTTCAGTTCTAAGATCACCATAGTTATCAACTGAAGAATAGTCTTCTAATTTGATTATTTTTAATAATTCCCCCTGTTTTGTTAGTATAGTTTCTTCATCGTAGTGGCAAGCATAAGGGATAAAATCTAAATTAATACTTTCTAGTAACGCTAAATTGTTCTTTTTTTCAGAATTAGATCTAGTGGCTGGTACTTTTGGTTGCATACAATATCATGCGTATTCAATAAAAAGATAATAAAGAATCATCTATCTTACTTAATCCTTATCTTCTTTTTTGTTATTGGATTGTAACTGTATGTCCTTTGCAAAGTTGAATTTTTCTTTCAGGTAATCTGTTGCCTTTTCTGTGCTTCCAAACATCATGATCAGTACGCCAAATATTATCATGAAAAAAATTAGGCCTCTGAACACTACTGCAAGTATCACTGTAGCTATACATAACCCTATAATTGTCGAAGGATTCATATTTTCTACAGTATCTTTAACTGAAAATGAAGAAATAAGTTCTTTCAACGTTCCTGGTATATTTTTCAATTCATCACTTGCTTTGCTAGAACATGACATGAAGATAAAACTTAACAGGGCTACAATAGCAAAAACTCTACCCAATTGAATACGCATCAGCTAAATACCTTTAAGATACTCCTCAAATGTAACAATTTTTACATCAATAGGCAAGAACCGAATTCACTTGCTCACCATAAGTAACTCATATTTAACTTTTATCACCGTGTTAGCTCTTTATTATCAACAAGAGGACTCACACTAATGGATGTCAATTTACTTGACAGAAAGTTTGAACACAATTCAGCAGCAGCTGCTGTAGCAAACACCGCAGCCACCACAAACAGTCCTGCTCCTACTAATCCTGATGTCATTGCTCCTGCAACAATGCACCCTATTGCTAAGAGAGCAGAACTTGTTACAAGTGCGACGTGAAGATTTTTGTTTTTACTATTATTTTCATAATTATTGGATTGCATTGTATCTTTTACCTTACTGCCTGTCACTGAGATCACACAATGAGGCCCTTCTTCAGTCTTCTTATAATGTTTAGAAGGGGATATTCTTCCGCTTGGGCCTTTGGGCCTTGTTTTGTTCGGATGTGCTAATTTTGTTTTTCCTTCATCTTCTAGTTGCAAACTATTATCTTTCTCAGCAGGGTTTAATTTTAAGTGTACACTTTCCTCAGATGAAATGCTTGTTACTGAAGTTAAGCTGTTCCTTCTGCTACTTGATGCCAAGCTAGATGAATTTATTCCACTATCTAAGTCACTGCTACTACTGAGTTTAGAAGTATTTGCACCGCTTGGCACTTCTACAGCATTCACAGTTATATTAGGCTTTTCATTTTTTAAATCTTTACTATCAATCGAAAGATCAGATTGACTATTCAATTGTGATTGTGCGATCTCCTTTCTTGCTTGCGATTGTTTTGATGTAGGATGTGCTGAAGCACCATAATAACCTGAATTTCTCAAGGAATTATATGTTCCAGAGATTCCTATTCCACTTACACCCTTAGCTAAAGAATCCTTTTCCAGAGGATTAATACCTGAATTTTTGGGAATTTCAACTTCACCAGAAAGACTTTTTTTGTTAAATAGTTCCATAGTATTATTTTGTCTATTTGCTTGATTACTTCTAAGACTTTTCTGATTTTGAATAGTGCTACTAGAATGATCTTTGTCACTACTTTTATTAGTAATCCCTGTAATCTCTGAAATTATTCCTAATATTTTTCCTCTTCTTGTTGGTGATCTTTGTGATGATTTTTCTTCATTGTTAAGTACTGAAGGTTTCATTAATTCCTCTGACTCTATCACTTCTTTTTCCAATGCTGGAAGAAATTTCTCGGTGTAATAATTATAATATTTTTCTTGCTCTCTCAGTAATTTTGCTAATTTAATTAATATGTTAGGATCAGCTTCTTTGTTGAACAATTCTATGCATTCTGTGATAGTCCCATCTCCCTTTTTTGGACTTTCATTATTATGTGTTTTTTTTGTGACCTTTTTGTATATAGCATTGTACAATTGTTGATTAATATCTTCTTTACTCTTCTGATGTTTTGCAAAACGACTTAG